>JAHBCN010006358.1:0-49644 GCA_019359885.1 Listronotus oregonensis | reverse complement strand
AAAAAATATATTCAAAACCTACTAATTTACATGTTAATTTAGTGGTCGATAAATTGTATCCTTGAAACAGTTAAATTATTGGTTGCAGAAAGCTCCACACCTGTTGGATTGCAGAACAGAAATTACTTGCTCGAGTTCATTGTTGTATGGACAATAATACTTTGATATTTAGCTAACTGATTTCATTATAGAAGTCATAATTTAAATATGGATCTATAGGCATTAATATAACAAGAAATAATGATGAATAAAACTTTATTAATAA
This sequence comes from Listronotus oregonensis, assembly GCA_019359885.1. Lineage (NCBI taxonomy): Eukaryota > Metazoa > Arthropoda > Insecta > Coleoptera > Curculionidae > Listronotus > Listronotus oregonensis. The sequence continues at coordinate 49,379 of JAHBCN010006358.1, read as the reverse complement.
AAAGAAAATCACTCTGATAGAGATCGTTCATTAATTACGTGAATCGATTTTGGTGTTTTTTTTAACGCCTTCTCTTCCTCCTTGATCAAGGAAGTTTAAAGGTGTATGGAAGCCCAATATTGTAGAACAAAATTGTCCAGGCGTGCAGGGCAGCGGGAATAGAGGGGTTGGCCCCGCGGAGTTTGCGCAATAAATAGTAGGTCAGGGCCGGACTTCCATAATTCTTTGTTACCATGTATAAAGTTGACATCATCAAATGTCAAATTAAAGCATTCACCGTTTTTTTTTTGCACAAAATTATTGGTTATTAACCGATACTACCATAGAATATTTAAAATTATTGTTTAATATTGGATTTTATATCATCTGATAAATTTTGGGGAAAGAATAGATGGCGTCACTTTACAGCCTTCTATTTAAATGGTCGATATTTTTGGGAGTTTTGTATTTTTACCAAAAATCTTTGAAAATAAATAAAAACACCATTTTTTAAAATAAATTTGAACATTGTATGATAGTTTCATGTACTTATCACCAATTTTGTGATAAAAGGAGGGCAAGATAGTGTAAATGAGTTTAATCAAATCCTAAGATTCTGGTTGTACATTAAAAATTGAAACTTTTTATAACTGCTTTTTAGGCATATACTTTTCACTAATAACAAACATTAATGAGACAAAAACAGTGGTTAAAAATGTTTAAAAACCTTTGGTACCTAGGATCTATCCATTGTAACAGTATCCGTTAAATATTAGTGTCTTCAGTATGTCGAGCGAAAAAATTGTTAATGTAAGTTTAAGAAACCAAAAATCTAATTTTTTTTTTAAAAAAATACAAAAAAAACCAAAAAAAGGAATTTAGCATAAAACTGTACTTTTTTTCATTCAATTAGAGGGACCTGTATATATTAAAATTTGCCTGATCTGCCCAGTAATTAATAATTTTGATCCTTTAAAAGAATGTACTATATTAATAAATAAAATAAATGAATCTAAACCTTATTTTTTTTTAAAATCCACAGAAATACACAAACATTGTGGAAATTATCTAAAAAAATAGTTAATACTGCCTTACTTTTCACTGTATTTCCTATGAAATTTTTATTTTCTATTATTCATAATTGAAAATATTATTTATTCGGTTCCAACATTGTCTCATAAAAGCACCTAATTTAAATGGTATGCCGGGTATTTACCCTTGGATTTCCCAAAACCATACAACCTCTAGTCCTTTTGTTACGAATTTAAGTAACAAACAATTAACACAAAATTATAGTCCAATATAATAAACTTAACACTAAAAAAAGAAGGTTTTTATCAATCCAAAAAAAATTTGCAACCACAAAATTTTAAAACCCCCAAAACAAAACAATTGAAACTAATAGGGAAAGGGCACAAACCATAACGAAAAGACGAATGATGAGACGACGACGGTTGATGGTACGCTCGGTTTTGTTTCAAAAAAGGGGGCCCCCTTCACCAAAAACGGTACCCGGCCCCTTTAAAATATAATGTTCCAACTACACACTGATTTATCAGGGGTAAGTAGGCAACACATTAAATTATTTTTTGGAATTTTGTTATTGCGCAGAATCGGCGGGGCCAACTCTGACAGTTATTTTCATACTGGGCTGGACATTTTTTGATCGAATGGGCCATAGTATTGGGCTTCCATACCCTTTTTAAAATTCCTTGTCCTTGATCAGATATCGGAGATTTGGTTTGTTTTTTCTCTTCCAATCTTACGTCTTTTTTTTAAAAAGGGTATTATTTTTATTTAAGACTTTTTTAAGACTAGTATTTAAAACTATAAAGCCTAGTCTAGCATCACAGTAAAAAAAATATCATTGTATAAGATAGGCCTAAGGGTTTTTTTATGAATTTTTACATTTTAGTAGAGAAACCAAATTTTACTTATTTTAACCCAGTTTTCCCGCAATATAGAAATTTACAATGTACCTTTTTTTGGGTTTTTTTTTTTAGGTTTAATTTTAAAGGTGTTCGAAAAAGCGTTGGAAAAAATTTTTAAAGGGGGGATTCCACATAAAAAAATAATGTTGTAAGTTAGAAAATTATTTGGCAAAATGTCGAGATTCCATGGTTCCCCCGATGGGGGGTGAAAGTTTAATTTTTAGTTTTGTTTTTCCGCCATATTACATTTATTTTTCCATCAATTTAGTTGATTTTCGGCATACGAACCAAGCTCTTTAGCTTCTAATATTGTAGGTTAATAGTAGTTCTTTAGAACACCGCTAGAGGGCACTTTACCTGAAAAACACAATTTATTTACTCCCTATCTTTTTTATTTGGACAGATATTGCAAATATAAATATACCAGCCTAAAGACAATTAAAAATTTTAAAAAGAATGTACTCTTCATCAATGTCGATAAACCTAACCATTTAGCCACTAATCGACATCAAAGTTTTTATCAGTTTCATCCAAATTAACCATGTATTTAAATGGAATCAACAAATCAAGTCGCCTTGTGTCAAATTAATTTGACAGCTAATTATTTTATAAGTATATTGATTAATAAATTTGTCAACAAAAAAAACTTAACACTAATTTATTATCTAACCAATCTTAATGGTAACTTACAAAATTGATTTTTTAAAGACGGAAAAATTATAACCTATTTTCGAAATGCTCCCTATTCATTTCTATACATTTTCTAATACTCTTTAAAAAATTTCTTTTTATGCAAAAAGTATATCAACTGTATTTCTTATAATATCACAACCATTCATTATTTGTTGACGCAAATCATTCATCGACCGGCCCCCCCGGGGCTAAAGTTTTAAACCCCCAAAAAAAAACCTTTGGGAAAACTGGGGTACGGGGTGCCCAAAATAATGGGCAATCCACCTATTAGGAAATGATTCATTTAAGAACCTTTTTACAGCAACTTTAAAAAAGGGGGGGAGCGCATTCCCATGTTGATTTTTCGTCCGCAATAAAATTTAAATGAAAACCCTCAGGGGGAAACCCCGCCATAAATGAGTTGACTGGCAAAAAATCTATTGTGTAGGCACCGCCCCTTTTTTAAAAGGGACAGGCCCCGATTACCTACAAATTTTTAATAGTTTAGGTTATCTATTTGGATGCTACATACGAAAATACCTTGACAAACTCCAAAAAACTAATGAACTAAGATGAAAAGACTCTCCCCTTTTATTAACACCCCCAATTTCCCTTTTTAAACCACGTAATATCCCGGGAAATAGGTACAATAATAAATAAAGGAAATTTTAAGTCCGGCCCACATGCGAGTCCCCAAATTTTTTGAGTTTTACAACTAACAGTAGCTTAATTAGGTAAAACGAATCAACAAAATTTTGGGGAAGCACTGTACTCAATATTTGAGTTTTTCGTTTCATTTACAGCAATGTATGTTTTTAACATGGAAAATTATTTCAAACTCAAAGTAATGCAACCAATATTTGTCAAATTTCGCAAAAATTGACACAATGCGACTTGATTTGTTGATTCCATTTAAATACATGGTTAATTTTGGATGAAACTGATGAAAACGTTGATGTCGATTAGTGGCCAAATGGTTAGGTTTATCGACATTGATGAAGAATACATTCTTTTTAAAAACTTTTTAAATTTTTTGTTTATTTTAAATTTAATTTATTGTCCAAATAAAAAAGATAGGGATTAAATAAATTTTGTGTTTCAGGTAAAGTGCCCTCTAGCGGTGTTCGAAAGAATTACTTTTAATCTACAATATTAGAACCTAAAGAGCTTGGTTCGTATGCCGAACATCAACTAAATTAATAAAAGATTAAATGTAAAATGGCGGAAAAACAAAACTAAAAAGTGAAGTTTGCGTCTCTGTATCTTGGTAACCATGGAGATCTCGACATTTTGCCAAATGACTTACTAACATTATTTTCCTATGTAGAATCACCCTTTAAAATTTCCTAACGCATTTTCCGAACACCCTGTATAAAGTTAATTAACCCAGAGTATACATAATATTTAGATCTTTAAGGCCTATTTAAATATGGTGTAGTCAACATAAAATGTATTCGCCCATTTGTCTTTGGTTTTATTATAGTCACCATACAATATCAAATCAGGACTCGTTATATTTTTTTTCTCACGTTTGCATTTTTTGTCAATCCTGCTGATTTTTTTATAATTACCAAAAAACAAGGACGCTGTAAAAACAATTTTATGCATCATAATTACAGAAATAGAATTTTTAATTACACTCACCGCAAATGCAAAGCTAATCTTTAATATTGCATTTTCCCTATTTTTTTGACAAGGACTTACATTTATGATGTTTTTAATTATTTATTGTGGCGTTTTCCTTTTAAGTATGTCGGTTGTTTCTTAATTAAAAGTTACAAAAATTAAAAACTGTATTTTATTTAACTCAAATGCATTGGGGAACAAATATAAAATTTATTTTCGATTCAAACAAAAGATCTTTGCCGCAACTTGTTGTTCTTATATTTTTGCAAAGGGCTAACGAAAAGGGGGTTAAATGTTATATACATTTTTAATTTTTATTTAGGAACTGTTAAAATAACAAATCAGAGTTTTTTATTTTTGTGGTATAGTCTGTCTTAAAGTATACCGTGTTAGCTCTTTTCTTCAAATGGATTATACCATTTATGGATTATACCGCAGTTTGCGGATCGGTAGGTATTAAAGGACAGAACATTAGGGACGGACTTTAATAATAAAAAGATTTATAATTTATTGTTTATTTAGGTAAGTATAATTTAAATTCATTAAAAAAAAATTTTATGCTTTTAATAATTTTATATCCATTATCTATACAAATTTACTTTTTAATCTAAATATCTAAATCTAATTTTGTTTCACTATCAGAGTCACATAGATTAATTAAAATAGCATTTATGTTGTTTTGGATAGAATGTAAGAGTCCTCAATTTTTATATATTTTACTTATTGAATTTTCCCAGCTTTCAACTGGATGTTAGAAATTTAACATTTTTATCAAATTTATAACACTGGGACAAAGTAGGTGTAACATTTTCTGTCGATTTTTAATTTTCTTTTCCCACAAATGCTCTATGGGGTTACCTACAGTAAACGAAGTAGGACAGTATCCCAGCCTGTTCAAAATTATAACATAAATTTTGTTTTTAATTGCACGAATTTAGGACTTCCAAAGTGTGTTTTTTTTTGTAACTGAATTAAAAAATATCATTTAAAATATTCCTGGATTCATTTTTTTAACCTTGATGAAGTGCTTGGGAAGCAGACGTATGGTATCGGGGTGGTGGGATATTAGACTAATAACACTTTGGTTTGGAATATTTTTAAAAAATAATTACTTGAAACCAGTTTTCAAAAAGTTCTGCACTTGTTTTCTCAAGATAATCCAACTAGAATCCTTATATTCTTTGCAGACAACACAAGAGTTTGGTAGAAATCCGTCTTCTGAACCAGCGTGTATATGGTAATGCGTTTTCCTTTTTTGAAGGTGCTTTCGTCTGACAGTTTTGAACTGGAATCAACCCATCCTTTGAGATACTGTGTCGTGGAATAGAACCATGTTTTATCAAGGTAAATTATGGATACTGTTTTCTAACCATAATTCTTTAATTTCTTGAAGGTAATTAAATCTCCTAAGTGCGTAATCTGTGCAACAAACAAACAACTATATGGAGGTTGGCACGGCTAATATTTATATTGGTTTTATCTTCGTCTAGCTTCTTTTTCAGTTTATCCAAGGTAGAAATAGCTCCGCTTTCATAAAGACTATATATTTTCCTTCTTATTAGGTCCTGATCACTATTGTCTATACGGTGAGATTGAAAATCACTACGTCTTTTTCTTTTGTTCAATTCTTTACTTATAATAATAGGTATCCCTTATCGATGATATTGGAGTTTTTGTAAGTAGACAGGTTTGTTTTAAAGCTTCTTGTTTAATTAGACCTCTACTGATTATTGTTTCATACATATTTTTCATAATCTGTTTTGCATCTAATGACAAATGATTTCGACGCGACATAGTTATATTCTCGTAAAACAACTTTTTTGAAAAGCACAGTAAAAACGGTGATTCAACACTGCCACTAAAATATTAGCCAAAATATTTATATGCCTAATGGTTAAAACTCAAGAAATACCTGGCCAACCCCTGCCCTTATGAACAAATGGGTTTACCCAATAACAATAGGTAATAAAATCGTTAAAGGTTTATTGGGGTATGGTCCGTCAAAAGCCATAACGATATACTTTGAGACAGACTATACATCGCATGAAAGATTTTTTTGGAAATAAGGATGTCAACCATGATAGACTTTAAGCACAGTTTCTTACCATAATCCAGATGTTTAATTGATGCAAGAAGTTTAGGGAGAAAAATACAACTATCAAAAATTTGCTGATGCGGGAACGTTTCAATATTTTATCAAACACCAACAACACTGACGTCATAAATGATCTGATACTAGCGTCAAAAAAATCATCCATTCCCATCTACATTATTAAAAAGTGCTTCTTAGGCGATAACAATATAAGAATAATACATTTTTACATTTTCTAACCACCTGCGATAAAACTCAGTTAATTATTTTACGCCAAAGTTAAAAATTTTAGTCTATAATGGTTCCCTCAAACTTTACCAAACCAAAAAAAGCAATGGCTGTGCCTTCAGCCAAAAAAGTAATGGTCGCTGTCTTTTGGGATAGCAAGGGTATTTTCTTAACCAATTTAATAATTCCCCTTGTACAGACTTGCTTACTTAAAAAGTTCAACCTGCGTTTTATTTAAAGAGAAGAAACCAATCAGGGGTCTTATTCTGCTGCATGATTAAAATATTCTGGAAAAAATGCAGTAAAAGTTTTTTATATCCACCTCTAAGTCCTGATTTATTACCGTGTGATCTATTTCATCTTTTTGGACCACTAAGAGAAGCACTGGTCTGCACAATATTTTAGGACGACAATAATGCTGTCAAACATTTTATAAAAGTAGCAGTATTTTTTTTATCTTGGGACAGCAAACAGGAGCTGAGGCCTACGAACTAACTTACCCTGGGTGTCTTAAGTATGATAAAAGTGGGTTACTTAAATAGTGGGAGATTTGGAGGAGAACAGAAAACTTCTGCGAGCAGCAGGTTTCATAGTCTATACACTCTAGGGATGAAGGAACCAAGTGAGAAGTTCTGAGCCTTCAAGTTAAACTGTAAAAGGATGCAAATGGCACCACGTGTTGCTCTGTTCGAGGCTGCCAGAGGAGAAATTATACTGGTCAACTCCTTAAAGCAGAAGCCGTAAAAATACCTGAAAGAGCGACAGATTTCCTACAGCCCGTCGGTGGGCAAAAAAAGGAAATTTTCTGTAAGCTGGGATCAATAATAACACGAATACCTTTTCTTAATAGAAACAAAAATGCTAAGAGCTGTAGAACAAGTCATTCAACAGACATGAGAACAATATTTTAAGGAGGGTCTAATTTGGAATACATACAGAATATACAGATTAGAAGGAAATAAATACTTCTGGCTCAAAAGAGGAATCCATGCTTTTTTAAAACTGCTGAGGCTATGAATAGAGCATGTTTGTGCCAGTTAAGGTTATTCTCGAAAGTATCGTCAACAACATTAAATTAGTCTTTGTTCTGCAAAACTTGGCCGCTTATACGTAATAGATGAGCATTGACAGACTTTTTTTACGGCAGCAAACATGGCTGTGTTTTGGTGGTATTAAACTGGATAAATTTTTGGGCCCCAATGCAAGATTAGTTTAAGGTCTTGTGAAACAGAAATCTGCATTGACTTATGCTTGTTTTCTAAATCAAGCTTATATTCTGGCTTAAGAAATTGAATATTGGAGTAAGGGTACTATCATCGTCGTCTTCATCATCATTATCATCATCATCTATCATCATCAGGTAGTACTACAACCCTGGGTGGTCTTGGCTGACTGTACAACTTTTATCCTGGTGTCTCGATCCTCCATCATTCAATGTTCATTTTTTGAAGATCTGACACAATGTTGTCTCCACAACGCATTCTGGGTCGTCCAGGTGGTCTCTTTTTTGTAGGAACCTTTTCCCATATTAACTTTACCAGTCTCTAATCCTGTAGTCTAGGCTCGTGACCTGCCCATCTTAGTCTCTGGCTTTTGAGTTCTTGTACCACATCCCCATCCTTATACAACCTGAGTAAGTGGAGGGTACTATCGTTAGCCAAAACTATAAATAGATATAATTGTGGAAGGAGGAGAATTGCCCTATTTTGCCAGATCTGATCAAAAGTTTTGGATAGGTCAAGAGCAATAATCTGGGATTTGCCAAGGGACTTTTTTCAGTTCTGACAAAGGAAAGAAGATCAGCTGTAAATCTTCTGTAACGGAATACATTCTGTCTGTCATGTAAAATTTTATGCTTCTCCAAATACCTAAAAATTTGGGAATTAGTTATTTTTTTAGTACCTTAAATCAACTGAAAGAAAAAAATAGATCTATAGTAAGAAGAAAGAATTTTGCATCCTTTCTTGGGAAGAGGTTGCACGCGTGCAGCTTTTCAGCTCCCGGAAAAAATGGCCGTGTCATAAAAAATTCAAAGGGGGCTAGTAAAGATAAATACTAGCTCGGCAGCACATATTTTTAAGACAATTTTTAAAACAATAAAAATGCAATTATTAAACATGCAATGTAAGAATATTTTTTATTTTACAAGTTGTAACAAAGATTTACAGCCGTATTGAATAACAACTCATAAGTTTTAAATAGATACAGTTGTCATTAAAATTAAAAGTTCCAGAAAACCCCTAACTTATAACATATTAAAACTTTATGGGCAAAATTACCAAATAAACGTATAATAGCAAAAAAAAGATCAACATTTTGAAGTTGGCATGAGTTATAAATTCGTGTTTTGAAAAAATTATTTACATAAAAAAATATGATTTTAATACCCTGCATTTAGTTTTTAATGTAAGTTAATTTACTTATAACTAAAACTTATAATAAAAGGAAGTATTGCAGTTTAAATTTAAAAAAAGGAAAGGTTCGCTACCTCATTGACTGTTGACTCATTAAACAAAAATAAAAATTAACATATAATATATATAATGCTTATTTTTTAGGGCCTAACACATTGATAACAACATGGGTTTTTAAGTTTTAAATGCGTTTTTGACTAAACACATTTTGTTGTTATAGGATCGCTTAACAGCTTTATTGGTGTAACGGCGCGGCGGAGCAATCTACACAGAAAAACACCAAAAAACGTATGGTATAATTGGTATAAACTATTTTAATTTTGTAAATGTAATAAAAGCTTTTAGTAAAATCGCTGAAAAAAATCTTAGGTTTGCCGATAAAGCGTGCAAGTACTATGGTAAAGTGGAAAAAAATAATTGTTTATCAGAAATACTGATATTTTACACATCACATAGTAGAAGGATAATATGATTTTAAAAAATAAAAGTGTAACATGGTGCTATTTTTAATAAAAAGTTTTATAAAAGAATTTAAGGGATATTTAGTTTTTAAAAAATATGTGTTTGGCATCAAATAATTTTAACCATATTTTAGACTCTTAATAACATTTTTTACTTAGTCAAAATTTTTTTGCTTTAAATAATAAGACCTATGGATAAAATGATCCATTATTTATATTTCCATAAGATAATAACGCCTAATAATTGGTGAATTAAATCAACAAAGATATAGGCATCGGTGCGGGTTTATATTTAAATCAAAAAAACTCCTCTTAAACTTCGTGAGTGAATTTATTTTGGCGTAACCTACAACTTTATTATGTTCTATAATCCTGAGAATTGGGGCGTTTTTGATGTGGCATGCGTCAAACATGTTAATTTAACGATGTGTAGGTAATTTACAGAATAATTTTTTCTTTTTACTCGACCTATAAGTTTTATAAGGCAAACATCGCATAATAAATTAACCATTAAAAATATTGGGGCAATTGCCTGTACCTACACCCTTAACATATCAAATCCAGGATCTCATGAAATTTGTAAATAACCGGCTTATTTTTGCACAGTTGCTAAATAAATAATTGTAATATGTTATGGGTATACTGACGTACAAAATTTAAGGGTCCTATGCCCTGACTTATGCCCTAAACATACAGTGTGTCCCAAATTGGGCCTACATGTATTGGTTACTCGGGAGCCATTAGAGCTACAGTGTTGGTTAAATTATGAAAGTTTTAGACAATTTAATTGCAGATTTAAATCTGCTTTCAGATTTTATTTATATTTTATGGTTTTTGAGATAATTAAGAAAAACCAAAATTACCAAAAAAAAAAATTTTACGGTTTTAGGATTACTACATTATTGGAACATTTTTTTAAGAAAAATTTAATTTAAGTAAAAATATTTTTCTAACTTTATTTGTTTTTGAGATATTTACCCAAACTTTGGATTTTCATGCGGACGCCATATTGGATACATTTTTGAAAACAGCCCTTCAAGAGCTTTTCATTGATGTATCACAAGTCTAGGTTTTCAGATTGCTTAAGCTCTAAAAACGATAATTTTTGTTTATTTGATAGTAGGCCCAGACTAGACTGCGTAATGGTCGCCCCGTTTCATAAGAAACAAATGATACGCATCCGGAGCGGCATCAACCTAACCATAGACATTTAAGATTCTTAGTGATGAACTTGTTATCCTATGGATCTTTTGTGAGAGCGAAATTCAAAACTTTTACAAAAAAAGTGATGCCTTTTGCAAAAAATAATACTTCCTAATATTACCTTTAACTGATAATAATAAAACACAACTGTAAAACAAAAATGTATCAGTAAACAAGAAAATTAAATTACAGTACATGTCTTCCTCCATTTTCCACACATTTCTCGCATTTTTCCAACACCTTGCGGGTTACTCGGCGTAACGTGTTCCGGTTGATGAAAGCAAACACATCCCGTACCCTGTGTTCCAGTTCCAGCCTAGTTTCGGGAGGAGAAAACTCGTACACCTCATTTTTTGCGTGTCCCCATAGGTAAAAATCAGGGGGTTTGATGTCCGGTGATCTAGCTGGCCAAGCAATTGGCCCATTATTAGAGATTATGTTGTCATTAAAGGTATTTCTAAGGACCTTCATCACCTCCCTGGTACTGTGGGCTTGACATCCGTCTTGCTGGAACCACAAATTATTCATTTCATTTGGCGGAACTGTATTTTTAATGGCCGGTAAAATCTGTTCTTGCAGGAGTAGCAAATACCTATCTCCATTCAGAGTTTCTTCAAAAATAAATGGTCCAATTAAACGGTTGTCCAAAACAGCAAAATAAATGTTTTATCTAATTGTGGGACGTAAATTAAAGGTGCATTTTAAATTACCTATGATGCCACACCAGACATCAAATCCAAACCTTGTTTGTAGCCGTCTTTCTTCTAAATTATGTGGATTTTCTGTATTCCAGCAGTGATAATTGTGCCTATTAAAAATTCCACAATTTGTTAACCGGGTTTCGTCTGTCCAGAGAACCTTGGATTGGACATTTGGGTATCTGTTGACATTTAGTAATAAACCATTGACTAAAGGTGATTCGTCTATTGAAATCATTCCCCTGAAGACCCTGGACAATACGTGGTTTGTATGGATGAAAACGGTGTTTTTTTAAAGACCGATGCACAGATGAATTAGGAATTGTTGTCTGTTCTTTCACATTTCTAACCGATGTTGTGGGATCATCTCTAACGTTTTTCATTATAATCGCCTCTCTTGCTTCATTATTTTTTGTATAAGTTTTGGGATTCGGTTTCACAAAAGATCCATAGGCTAACAAGTTCGTAACTAAGAAATCTAAAATGTCTTTGGTTAGGTTGTTGCCGCTCCGGAAATTGTTCTTCGTATGCAAGTGCTGCAGCTTCTGTATTTCTGTTAGATTTAAAATAAATTTCTAGCATATCCACCTTTTTATCATTGGAATAATTAAGAGCCATTATTGTAAATACTTAAAATAATCAAAACTTGAATTTTTGTTGAAGGCGTTTCTAAACGAGAAATAAGATGCACGCTAATTTTGACATTTACATTATTTAAATTATAAGATGCGAATCATTTGTTTTTAATGAAACGGGGCGGCCATTACGCAGCCTAGTCTAAGCCTACTATTAAATAAACAAAAATTATCGTTTTTAGAGCTTAAGCAATCTGAAAATCTAGACATCAATGAAAAGCTCTTGAAGAGCTCTTTTCAAAAATGTAAAAATCCAATATGGCGTCCGTATGAAAATCCAAAGTTTGGGTAAATATCTCAAAAACAAATAAAGTTAAAAAAATATTTTTACTTAAATTAAATTCTTCTTAAAAAAGTGTTCTAAAAATGTAGTAATCTTAAAACCGTAAAATTGGTAGTTTTCGAGCTACAGGCAAAAGTTAAAAATGCACCATTTTGGTTTTGCCTAACTATCTCAAAATTCATAAAAGATAAGTAAAATCTAAAAGCAGATTTAATTTTGCAATTAAATTGTCTAAAACTTTCCTAATTTAACCAACACTGTAGCTCTAATGGTTCCCAAGTTACCAATACATGTAGGCCCAATTTGGGACACACTGTATATGACTCATGCCACAACAAAAACTGATGTCATTATTTTTGATGGGTCATCCTTAACTATGTATTCTTTTTAATAAAAAAAAGTAGAAAAATGGGTAACTGTTTAAAATTAAATGCTCTAACATAATTTAGGTATCGTTGGTTTCATTTGACGGTGCTACAAGATATAAAGCCAAGTTTTTATTTTGTTGCCTTTTTTTATTCAAAAACAAGTTATATCTGTAGTCACGAAAATTCCAACTAAAATAATAGTTTTCGTGTCTTATAAAGACTAAAGTATAATTTATAACTATTCTTAAAGTATTCCTTCTGAGCAAATATTTTAATGTAACCAAACTAGACATTGCAAATAATAGTCAGAACATTGGTATTGCATGCTTTATGCGCCCAATTACTTCAATGGCATTTTGCAATTTCTCAACATACTTAGAAAACTATGTTTCTGTATCCCAAGTCGAAATAACTAGACATGGACAAACCGCACCTGAACCTGAACTAGCTAGCCTCAAGTGACATTCAAATTAAGTCCGACCCTGTGCTTCTTCTCGACCGACAGTCGGCGATGGAACATTAAATAATTTTACCAAATGACAAAGCGAAATATCTTAACGGTATTAGATTTCATAAGGGGGGGTATTGTATTTGGGAAAACCTTGATATTTTGTTTTTCCCTTTAAGAGCTGGTTATTTTTTTTTTGGGTCCTTATTTTTTTTCCCTTTTAATGTTTTTTTCTGTCTTTTATAATCAAAGGGGGTAAATTTATTTGGAGCATGAACTCAAAACCCCCCCAAATTTTAATCTATGACGTAAGAAGAAGTGGTTTATAAATTCCGAGTCTCTGTCAATTCCTCTCCCTTTTTGTATAGCTTTTCAGGTGAACGAGTAACAACATAATAAGTGTAATTATAAATTACATTTAAACAATGAGAAACACATTTGTGATTTGTAAATTTTTATTCTTAAAATAATCACCAAAAAAAAAAAGTTATTCAAATTAAACTTTTTAGAAAGCATTAAAATGAACATAAAAGTAAAATATAATATATTGTCAAATAGTTATTTTGATTTGAATGTTTCTTTCTTGCTAAACTTATAACATTTGACAATTGACATGGAAAATTTCGAATTTTATTTAGTACTTAAGATAATTTTAATATCAAAAATTCCAGCAGATTGTGTTAGTTGGGATGTATTTTACATTTTAGAAGTTTGTTGGGTTGTTTTTGTTTAACTCTTTAAAAATATCTTGTGCCGAAACAATTGTTAAAACGTAATAAAATATTAAAAAGTTTACGAACTAGCGTTGTATAAATATATTTTCCAGAAATATTCGAGTTATAACAACAATTTTATTATTATTAGACCTCGACAAGGTAAGGTAGAAAAGTCGAATGGAAAATGTAAAATAATTTTATAAGATCGACATAAAAATTTAGAAAGATTAACTTTTATTTAACCGAGGTAAACCTAATCTCAAGAATAAGTTTAGGCTGACCTGATATTTATTTAATGCCGATAAAAGATAGAGCAATATGTTTTTTGGCAACGACCTATTTTATGTTAACCTTGCGTTGGGTAAAGTACTATTTTTGGTGCGGTAACTACCATTTTTTTCACTAGTGGGAAATCCATCCCCCCACTAGTGCGGTGAAAAAAATTAAAAAGTTTTTTATTTGGCTAAAATTTTAAAAATGCTTTAAAACTTTTAATTTTTTATTTTTTTATTATATTTTTAAAATTTATTTTAAAAAAAAAATTTTTTTTTTTTTTTTTTTTTTTAAAAAAAAAAAAAAAAAAAAAAATTATTTATATTTATAAAGTTTTTTAATTAATTTTTATTAATTATATATATAATATATATTATATATATATATATATATATATATATATATATATATATATATATTAATATTATATATAAAATTTTTTTTTAAATGTTTTATGTTTTTCTTTATTTTAGGTAAACCAAAAGTTGGCCCCCTTGTACAATATGCTATGCTAGTATGGAAAATCGGACTAACTTAGCAGACCTTGAAGAGGAAAAATAAAAAGTTTGGTTAAATGAAGGTTTTGTAATAAATAGCATTGAGTCCTGCATACCATTCTAAAAACATTTGTAGCTGATTTTTATAGTTTAAAATTATAATTAATATGCTACATTATTTCTTTTCTACTTATACCAGAGATAATTTTTTTAATTTTAATTGAGCCTTTAGCTGTGAATATTTTTTGTTTTTTGAAACTGCGTTAAAATATAATTATTCATATTAAAGATATTAATAATGTTTGCTTGTATTTTTTATTAAGGGGCAACATTTTACTGAGAGATAAAATTTTTTTATTTTTTAGCTTTTAAACCTTTACAACCTCTATGATTCCGGCTAACCTGAACAAAACAATCTACTAAAAGCTTTTTGTCGGACTTCCATTATCTTTGTTTAGAATACTGGTATTCACTCAGTATTTACTTGAAAAACAATAGATACTTACTTTTGGAAACGTTGTAAAAAAAATAAATAAAGACAATTCTTCTTTTTTCTTCAAATTTCCGTTTTTCCCTTTGAACATTGACAGTCGCATGATCTTTACTTTGTCAGCCGATCTAAAGAGGTTGTGGTGTTTACTTTATACCATTGGCGAAAATTCTTGAGCCAAGATGTTCTCGACAGAACGCTTTTTCCCCCTATTTTCCTTGAATTATGTGGAGCAATTCATATTTAGATTTCTTTTAGTGCAAACAACTTTTTTTTTCTAACATAGGTGGGGGCGGAAAATATTTTTTAAAAATGCACAACTCATTTTTCCTTGATTAATAAAATGTAAATGATATATTAGCTATTTTTATTAAAAAAATTTAGATACCAGAGAAATAAACGATGTTGTCAAGTATAATGAAAAATAAAAAGTAAAGGTATGCATTACCAACAGATCACCCAAAAATTTAAAAATCTCTCAACGCTTTAATGATAAGTCGGTTTTTAAAATATAAAAAAGTAATAAAGTGAAAACATTTACACAACTTAAGCGCTCTCGTCTGGCGACTAACCAAAACAATAGTTTAAATAGTGATTTTATGAAACAGTTTAATAACTTTTTTGCCTGACAGTAAAAAATTTTTTTGCCAAAAAAACATTGGCAAAAGTATATATAATATATATATATATATATATATATATATATATATATATATATATATATATATATATATATATATATATATATATATATATATATATATATATATATATATATATATATATATATTTATATATATATATATATATATATATATATAAAGCATATATATATACATTGTGATTCATAGAATATACTCTGTAAAAGTTCTGAAAACCAAAAAAAAATTTTTTTAAAGTTGGCACACGGCCATAACAGGAGATAAGCTACATTTTAAAAATATTTTTGCAAGTGTAGCGTTGCCAGATCTAACTGAAACTAATAGCAACCTTGTAATTTTTAATCAAAAACCCTATTTTTTATTGCATATTCGAATTTTACACCAAAGTCTAAGTAATTTTTGTTAACATCTTCCTATACCTATATCTTACCGTTTTTGAGAAAATATTTAAACACAATTTTTTTTTAATTAACATTAATTAACATTACCAGATTTTTTAAACACTTACTTTATATATTTTAAAAAATATTTATGTTACCTAATTTAGAAACTTAACAAAAAATGCTTAATTTTTTAAAATGACTTTAAGTGTACAAAAAACAACTGTGTTAGACAGTTTGAAAAAGCATACATTATATAAAAAGCCAAATCCACGATAAATTAATAGTTAAGGAAACCTTTATAGGAAAATACATTATAAATATGTTATTTTGAGTTTACACGCGCTCTTTGGTACTTTTTTCCACTTTATTCTCTTGTTGGAGATCCAACCTTTCCCTCAGTGCAACGGTTTCTAAATTGATCTTTTAACAGTTTAATCGTATTTCATTACCTTCTTACTTTTTGCATAATTTGTCTTTAATATACTAATTAATCAATTCAGTTCTTACTTATGCTCTCCTATTCTACTGTCTTTGTATATAATAGTAATTCCGCATTAGTTCTGAAACATACTGAATACCGTTGACAATTGTTATACACACAAAAACAATTAATTATATATTAAATATAATAACAAAGAGAATATCAAAAAGCGCAGCGGCATTCTACGTGGCCACGACATGCGGAAAACATTCTCTTGCACAGGTTAATTAATCAACCATCAACTGATTGATTTGTACATTACGGCAATCGATTAGATATTAATTACAACTTAAAAACCGGTTGCGGCCGCTTTTCTTTGAGATTATTTTTTAAATAACAGGTGGTATATTACGTCCGTGATTTTGCTCTTATTGTGCTGCATCGGTTCTACATTATATCTCAGCAAATAAACTGCTAAGCAAAAGTTAAGGGAGCTCCAAAAATACATTTTTCTTAGGGTTTCTTCTTATAATTTAAAGTTTTTTTTAATGTATTTTTTTGCATAAAATTATTATCATCCCTATTATTACTATTCGGCAAATGATAAACTTTAAACTACTCCATTTTTGGATACACCCTTTCTCATTTTTCTGGCTCTTATTTTTTGAAGTTCTTTTTAACATGAGCCAGCTCGTTAAGTAGAACCGTCTTTCAACTTTACTTTTGGTTTATAAATATTTTCTTAAAAATTTTTTGTTTTTTGCAGCTACCCTTTCCTTTTTGCTCTTATATTTGTTCAAATAAATAATATATATATATATATATATATATATATATATATATATATATATATATATATATATATATATATATATATATATATATATATATATATATATATATATATATATATATATATATATATATATATATATATATATATATATATATATATATATATATATATATATATATATATATATATAAGGGTGTCCCAGAATATGTGGAAAACCTAAAAATATTATGACAAGTAACTTTTAAAATACTAGGCGTAATTTCATTTTTTTAATATGATGGTTACTAGATAAGTCTTCTTAAAAAGACCCTTAAATCATATTTGTTTGTTTATTTCCAGGGCATTTACCTGAAAATAATAGCAATTTTTTAACACCCGTAGATAAAGGCTCAACAAATTTTTTTTAGATAGCTTTAACCGAAACTAAAAAAAGGTATCTTTATTGACATCGATAAAACCCCTTTAAAGAAATAAAATATCATGGTTATTTTTTTTTCATTTTACAGGGTGTTTTTTTAATTGTACGTCAATATTTAAGGAGGCATTTTTTGGTTCATTTTAAGAAAAAAAAAACTTCATATGAACGTATGTCTAAACGTCTTAACTTTTGAGATTTTAGGGTGGTAAATTTTTTAAAAAAAAATAATTTATTTTTAAAAAAACTGTAATACCACTTTAGATATTTTAATGATATTTGAAACATGTATACGTATCAAGAAGCATTTTTAGTGTACCACATTTTTTTAATTGCCAAAATAGGCAGGTCAGATTCTGTAGAACGCCACTGGTGGAAATTTAAAAAATGTGGTACACTGAAAAAGCGATACATAGTACTATATAAAATATCATTAAAATATCTACTGATACAATTTAATAATAAATGATTTATTTTTGAGCCACCCCGTACAAAAGGAGAAATAAATCTCCCCTTATATATTTCTTCAGAAAAAGGACATAAAAATTATCATATTACTTCAATTAGAAACACCTATATAATATATATTTTATTTTTCAAACAGTTGATTTTATCGATGTGTTTTTTTAAAAATTAGTTAAAGCTAGGTAAAAATAATATTTTGAGCAATACGCATCTTTCTGATAATAGCTGGTTCATTAAAAAAGGCTCCTAGTAACATCAAAAAAAAATTATAAATTACGCCTAGTATTTTAAAAAATTATTAAAAACGATTTTCAGGGGCGTCCGTTATGTAATTTTATCTCCGTAGGGGGCTTATAGGAAAAAGTTTATGGGAACTTGCCTTTATATTTTGGTTCTTTTATTAGATTCGGAGGATTGCCTATTCTGGGACACCTGTATATATATATATATATATATATATATATATATATATATATATATATATATATATATATATATATATATATATATATATATATATATATATATATATATATATATATATATATATATATATATATATATATATATATATATATATATATATATATATATATATATATATATACATATATATATATATATATATATATATGTGTCCCAGGATGGTGGCGAATTTATACGTAAAAATGACAAAAAAATTTGGAGTTGAAATTTGACCGTTTAAGCATCCATCCCTGCTTGATTAAAAAAATAAAATTTAGCATATTTTTATTTTTATAAAATCAAACTGCCTTGACTCTGAGCAATTTTTCAGAATTTTATGGTAGGTAAAGTAGTATTTCTAGGCAAGATATAAAAAAAAGTTTATAAGAAAAGTTGTTTAGAATGCAAAAATTATGCCCGAATACCGAATTTTACCTTTATAGACCTGCTGATTTTTACGTTTGGTGTACTAATTCGACACATTCATATTTAATAATAAGTAAATAATTTAAACGTAAAAATCAAAAGTAGACCTATGGTATAATTCGACCTGTTCAGCATATTGCATTCTAAACAACTTTTTATATACTTTTTTTGTATCTTCTTAGAAAGCTACTGCTTTACCTACTCATAAAATTTAAAAAGTAACAAATATATCAAACATAACGATTTTTAAAATATAAATGTGCTGGGTTTATTTTTAACAGGCTGGTGCCAGGCGTCCCAGAGCCTCGGCCCCCTTTTTGTCATTACGTATAACTTCGCTCATCCTGGGACCCCTCTCTCTCTATATATCCTCTCTGGGGCCCTGCAGCTCACCTCCCGTCTTATGTAGCTCATTTATTATTCACTGTAAATTTTCATATTTTGCAGACGTTACCTTTAACCTACGGTGCATTTCAGAAAAATAATTTTGGTTATACAGGGTGTCGCAAAAAAGTGTGACGTCGATGGTGCATTTTTAAATGGAACACTGTGTATTTTTATATATTTACGTACCTCTTGTAGTCAACTATCTTCCTCTAAAATTTTGTCAACATCGGTTCCAGTAATTTTCAGAGAAAAAAATAAAATATAAAGAAAAACTGTTTTTTTTTGTATTTAAAAATGTATAAAAACATAGGGCTTGATTAATAGAATTAAGCAAAGGAACTTATTAAGTAAGGGTTATATCAGTCCCTTATGTCATGTTTGGTTAATTCGAACTGTACCACAGGTGTCAGAATTTAGTGTCAAACTCTTCAAATTTACAAACGCTATTTTGCTTATTTTAATACGAGAGCCCCTGTATATTTTGCAAGTCGTTAGATGTAGAATTAAAACAAACATTTTTCTATTTATAACCTATCAAAATTCCTGACACATTAAAGTTATTCGTTGAAAACTCATTTTCGCATCTATTTTAATAGCAATAACGTGAATAAAAAATGATAGGTGGCTATGAAAAACAATTTATTAATGGCATTGGGTTATTTAAGCACAAAATCTTAGTTTGACATATTATAAAAATTCAGTAAATAATTATTATTTATTAATTGAAATAAAATTAATTTTAAAAACCTTTAAATGTTAAATAAACCTAATTTTAATTTTTAGCCTTCGGCTAACATTTATGTAACTTCAACCAATTTCTAGGTAATAATAATTAGCATTATTAAAGGAAAACTCTAATAATAAATAATTATTTCATAGCACCTATCATTTTTATTCAATGGTATTACTATTAAATACTTTTCAACGAATAACTTTTAATGTGTGTTAGGAATTTCGATAGGGTTATAATTAGAAAATGTTTTGTTCTTTAATTCTACATCTAACAACCTAAAAATATACAGGGGCTCATTATTTAAAATAAGAAAAATAAAGTGCTTTCAAATTTGAAGATTTTGACACTAAATTTTGGACACCTGTACAGTTCAAATTAACCAACCTTGACATAGGCGACTATTCCTGCTTAATAAGTTCCTTGTTTAATTTTATTAATCAAGCCCTATGGGTATTTTTATTCATTTTTAAATACAATGGTGCAAAACAGTTTTTTTATATTTTATTTTTTTCTCTGAAATTACTGAACCGATGTTGGCAAAATTTAATAGGAAGATAGTTATTTCAGAAATTTTCTAAAAAAAATACACCATCCTGACCATACTTTTTTTGACACCCTGTATAGCAAATTATTTTCCTAATAAAAGCAACATCTGTAACATATGAAAATATTACAGTGAATAATAAATAGCCACAGAAGTGAGCTACAGAGACCTATATATATATATAACTATATATATATATATATATGTATATACCATACATATATATATATATACCGTGTCAAGTCAAGGTGGCACTATGGCTAACTTTTATTATAAGAGAGATACAAGTTAGGTTAAAGTAGCAGTTGTGTGTACATTTTTACGCTGATTACAATGACGATAATAGAAAAACAAATGGACATCAGAATTACGAGTTATTAGCAAGAATATACTTTTTTTAAATGCAACACCACACATACATTGTTAATTCGATAGAGAATATAATTTTCCATACAATTAGTTATTAACATTTTTTACCTTAGGCGACAAACAACAGAGTTATTTCGATTTAAATGCATTTTCCGTAACTGGACATAGACAGCCATGGAATTCTTAAAATCGCATTCTTTGTTACAAATTATATCAGCAATGACTTACCTTCGGCAGAAACCAAATTTAAATAAAGTCCTTTCCATAAAGGATATAATTTGTCAAAGCTTCTAACTACTTGGGTAAATAATGAGCATGTAGTTTATAGTTTTTATTAATAACACATATTAGTAGCATTAATAAAATATATTATGCTAATGATAGCTATATTGGCATCATCTTAAAAATCCTCCAACACATTTTTTAGTAAATTTAGATATTGTTTGCCCGTTAAAGATTCTTTAACAGGCAAACAATCCTTTAACAGGTCCAACAATTTTTGATCCAATGAGGCAGCACCATACGTTTAAGCAAAAACATCTTTGTGGATTGAAAGGATGATGGCATGATTATAATGCTCCAATAATGTTGGTTCTTTCGGTTAAACTTAGCCTCTATTACTAAAATTGATATCTTTGCTTCAAACAAATAATCGTAAAAAGTTTGATTTTTACTTATAGCAGCATTTACAAACCATTGGCAAAAGTTTATACACTTTTATAATCACCTATGTAGTTTTGTGGGTCTGTATTTGTCAGGTACATAATTATGTTTTTAATTTTATTAAAGGTTCCTTAGCATGGATCAAGATTTGAAGATTTGACCTACAGTCTCTTCTGGAATTTTCGATAAACTTTAAATATGCCAAAACATTAATTTCTGTTTGTTGATTAATTATAAAGGTTTTCCTAATTTCCTACACTTAAGCAACATTTTGTTTGATTAGAAACTTTCTAAAGAAGTAAAAATTATCTTCTGTTTGGCATAATTTTCTGGAAATATAGTTTCACTCTAAAGCCTGATGCTGTTTTTTATTTGCCAATTTATGTAGCTATCATATCAAACTTTTCCTAATGACAACCTTTTAAACAACAGTAGCATAAATGAACTGTTGCCTTATGATTTACTAGTTGTCACTAAAACATCATGGCGGATACACATGTTATCTTTCCGTACTTAGGCCTTAGCCTTCGTGGACTGTCCTAAGTTAAAAAAAAGTGAGATTCAAATTTATTCTATTGTCTTTAATTCTTTAAAAGAAACACGGACGTACGTTTGACGAAGAAAATATTTTGTTAATTACAATCCTGTTTGGTTTTTGAATTTTAAACGTTCTTAATTTTTTTGTAATAATAAACCCGCTTATGATAGCTACTAAACATTTTTAAATTTTAAATAGTTTTTTTACGTTCTACTTTATGCAAGTGCTATGTGTATATTTCTTCTAAAGAATGAAATAAAAATCACATTACTTTATTATTGATTTAGTCATCTTTACTCATATTAAAAACCATTTTTAATTTATCTTTATAACAGCTCACGAGAACTAGATACCGTGGGTACTGGGTTTTAGATGTTAAACCCATTATTACATAGCTCCGTTAATTTTGTCCAAATACTGAAACATGCGGATTTTTCATATTTAGGGAACCTTTTAGAAAACGCAGTATTGCCATCACGGAAGTTGTACAAATACCTAGTACAATACAGCAGCAAAAACTAACCAGAACTGGTATTATTCATCCTTATAATAGTTATTAAGGTATCAAGGGAATTATAAGGATAATAACGCTTGAGGTCGATGGTATGTACATGTTTCCCAGCTGGCCCGGGGATATGATGATACAGCGGTATTATCATAATACGTGGTGCCTTTAACGTTTAATGTCCGACTAAATATTCTTTATATGAGAAAAATTTGAATGAATTTTGAATGTATTAGTTAAACCAAATCAAGTACTAGCATTTACCTGAAAAAAACTGTCAAACAATAATTTTGAAAAACCATGGTTTTAAGTTATTTGTCAATAAGACAGCACATAAAAAATAATTTTGCGATTGAGGTATAAAAATGTCCGAGTGATACAAAATACCCATCTCCCCCAAGATATTTTAGTGAAAGCTGCTAAAGCTGAGCATGCGCTTGTGCCAGAAAAAACTAGTCGGATATACGAGAAAGAATGTTTCCATTTGACCTGGCTGGAACACTGCATGGACCGTGTGTGGAGAAACCGTTTTGATGGCTTATTTTTTAGATTTGTCTGCGTCATATTCTCAAATTCCTTTGAACGGGAATTTCAATGTTGTAAATTAATAGTTCATAAGAAAATAAGAAGTAATGAAAAGTTGATTTCTCTGCAGCAGTTCCTAAAAGCAGCAGGAAAGTATAACCTAAAAGTCGAACGTTAGCTCGCGAACAAGTTATAACTTTTTTAAAGAAGCGCTCTGACTGAAAAATATTTGGCAGATAAAGTTGCATTGAGTGATAGGTGTATTTGAAGCTTGTAGAAGAGACGATCTTGTAAAAATGAGTTTTCCTATATTGCGTGATATGGGTCAGCATATATTTATTGACATTCCACAAAGTAAAAATGGGCAAGCAAGGGCTTTTTTGGTTATTGATGACAGTGAAATGTGCGCAACAAAGTTAATTCGGGACTATGTGTCTTTGCGACCTAAAAGTGCACCTATTGATAGGTTTTTTGTGCTATCGTGATGAACGATGTACAACGCAGCCTATAGGTAAAAAATACATTTGGAAATATACCCTTTAAGATTGCTACATATTTGAGTTTTACCTGATGCTAAGGTGTACACAGGTCATTGTTTAAGACAGCCGCAACAATTCATTCTGATGCGGGGAGGTAGTTCCGGAAGCTTAATGAGGTTAGGAGGCTGAGAGTTCTTCGGTAGCACGAGTACGTGGATGATAGTGAAAGCTCCAAATTGGCTAATGCTTCCCTTGTAGTTAGGGAAAATTATTACTTCAAGTAACACAGCAACTGTGGTGGGGGTATGGAAATGTGAGGTTTTCCGGTCAGTTTGAAAATTTTACGTTTTACTTTAAAAAATAATTTGGTTATTATGCAGAAAGTGGCCGCTAACGCCGATTTTAACGAAATTTGGTATACCGGGGTTTTTTGAGGCGCTGATCACGAATTTTTGGCGGTAACGTTTTGTTTTTAAGATATTCATCATCAAACTTGAAAGGCAAACTAACCTCATTTACACTATTATTCCTTCTTTTTGTACAAAATTCTTGATTTTTACACTAAATTGGAACACAATAGTTTATAAACACCTTTTAAAAACTTGTTTTTATATTTATTTTATACTTATTTTTCATTTAATTGTAAACATTCACTTTTAAACGCCGCAACCATGTATATAATAGGGAATTTTTAGCTAGGCTTATGGCGGCACTGTTTAAAGTTATACTTGGCAATTTAATGGAAAAAGGTGTAAAATATACATAAAAAGTTTTTAGGAATTTGTTATAAAAATATTGTGTGCCCTGTTGCCGCAAAACAAAAATTTGTACAAAAGAAAGAGTGAATATAGTGTAAATGAGGAGTTACTCTTTCAAGTTTGATGATGTCTCAAAAACAAACGTTACCATGTTTTCAGATTCGTGATCAGCGCGCAAAGCCCCCGTATACCAGAATATTACGTAAAATCGGGGTTACCTCATATTACCAATAACATTGTGTAAGTATGTTTGTATTTTCGTAATAAATGCTTAAATCAAGATAATTTATTGTTTGTTTATTGGTAAATTTGTAGGCCCTAGGGCGTTATTTTTAACCGCGCCCTAGGGTATATTTCGTATTAACGGCTTTGACATAATATTATTATTTGTCAAATAATATATCAGTCGGACAATAGCTATTTTATGTATCAAGGGAGCGTACGGACTTATGCCTGAAGGTCAACAAAAATAGCCCGAGGGCCTCTGGCCCGAGGTCTAATTTCGACCTGATGGGCTGTCTGGTCCAGTAAAACCAGTAGTGCTCCTAATGCTTTATGTTTACTAAAGGAACACGTGACTGAACCAAGTACATTTTATTGTTTTAATCAAGTGCCTTGTGCACCTGCTATTGTAGTAATCAGCGATTGATACAATTGTAAGTTTGACTTTGATGTTCTGTCAGTAGTCAGTTGGCATTTTTATTTAACGATTTATAAAATGGAAGAAATTCAAAATATAAGAAAGGGCCAACTAAAAGCGACCGAAAATCTTGCCAGATTAATCAAACAACAATGTGATCAGGAATCTGCATAGCTCTTGATGTTGGAAAGATGCGAACACCAATTCTTCAAACCAACAAAAAAACACTGTGTATTTCCCAGGAACTGGTAAGTTATTGATTTTATTTTAATACATATGTTTTATAAACTTTATTATTTTTAGTAGTATTCCACCTAAGGTCTACGTTAATGGTCTCGAAAATATAGACATTCGCAATACCATCGTCCTCATATCTTTTTAAAGTTAAGTCGAAGGATATCCAGAGAAGTCTAAAGTTTTGGAAGAGAACAAATATTAAAATTTTATTAAGGCTCTGATGATATCTGTGGTGCACAGTCATATTAGTAATGGGTGTTTTTGGAGGTTAAGGCAGATAGTTGGATAAATGACCCATTGTCTTGGATATAAGGTACCAAACTATTCAACTAAAAAGTTTTACTATCATTGAAGATGATTTAGGCGCTTTAATTTAATAAGTACACAACATTAAAGGAATGGCTAGAATAAGAGCGAAGATTCTTTCTTACCTATAGAAGGGTCGATGTGAGTACAACTGGAAAAAAAATACCATAGAAATGATACCCAGTCGCAAAATTTTATGGATATTACAAAAGTTACACAGCCACCGTCGCACATCGTCAACTTTACTTGTTGAAGACGCACGGGTCTTCGTTTGAAACGCTAAAACAACATGGGAAATGGAAAAGCTCTTCAGTAGCTGAAGGATACATAGAAAGTATTTCATTCAAAAACAGTAGCCAAAATGATTGAATTAGTTAATTCCGAGAGTTAGTACCGTATCGACTATTGAAAATTCTTTAATGGACTGTTCTTCTATACAAAATAGCGTTAGTGCTACACTGCTGCTATATCACAAAAACCGACCATTCTATAGTGGGATCAGCTACATTTTCCGGGACATTTCAAAATTGTAATTTTTTATTTTGAAATAAAGTTTAATTTTGAAGTATTGTTTTAAAGAAAAAAATATTTTTGCTTATAAAGCTTGATCTTTATTGTGAGAGAAATAAAATTGGATAAGCAATAAAATTTCCATAATATTAGCCACCCATTAAGGCTTATAAGCGATTATCCTCAGCCCGCGCTTATAATATCTTTAAAATGTGATAACAGGTATTATTGCTATCATAACATATTCCGTTTCTAAAATTATTATAGATCAATAATAGATAGGTAAAACATAAATAAATTAATGTACTAATCAAGTACGTTATGTATCACATAATAAAACGCATTTTTGGTTTATCTCAAAAAAGCTAACCGAAAATATTATACCAGTCTTTGTTGATGTCAAACCGCCCAGAAGTACATTTTCACGCAAAATTAAAACAAAAAGGTGAAAGAGATATCGCTTAAGACAATGGCAACATCAGGAGGCGGTCATTAGCTTAATAATGTTTCGGGCCATTGTTTTTGGGCGGCCCAATGTGTCTTAAATCGTGTAAAGAGTCGCACGATTATACATACGTTATGATGTGTGGGAAGAAAGATTTATGCTGCTGATATTGAAAACGCACAAATCTTTTAAAGAAATTACCTACTGCTTTATTGCGATTGAAGGGAGTGCTTGAGTTATACCCGGCAATAAAATCTAGAAAATTTTTAAACATAATATATGGTTTTGAATAATATTTGATTAAATCAAATAAATATATATATATATATATATATATATATATATATATATATATATATATATATATATATATATAGAAATATAACAGTTATAGATCGAAATAATGCAATTTACGTAAACTTGCCATATCCCAAAGTTGATAACAAAGAGGTAGAGTTGTGAAACTTCAATTATGATTTAGTTTTATCTGTAATAGTGCTGAAATAAATAACATAGCATTACAAAATTTACGGATCAGGAGGTTCTCTAGGTCGAAATTAAATTCAATCATGGTTTCAATGTTGCGCTTTATGTGAGAACCAGCTACGGCTTACCTCCTTGTTTTTTTTAGATGGCATAACTTTTTAAGTTACTGTAGATTCCCCTGCATCAAAAATGTATACTTAATTTAAGTGTCTAGGAGCAACTGTTTTCGAGATAAACGCACTTTAAAGGACCCAGCATTTTTTTTATGAAAAATGGAATTTGGCCAATTCTTTTCAAACTTTTTCACAATGATGTAGTTCTTAACACCTTAATCAAAAGTGTTATAAGGCACAAAACCAAAAAACCCCTCTAAACCCCCAAAATCCACACAAAGTCCCAATTCCCAGTGACCTTTGAATTGATTTTGAGGAAGTCCTGTTTTGTGCTTGAAGCAATCAGCGTGTTGGGAGTCACTATCAAGGCTAAATGGTCAAAACCTATTTTACATAAAATTGGCGATATATTAAGGATATATTAATTATACAGTAAAGCGCACCGTACTGCGAACATGGGGGCACCCTGGACGATTTTGGATGAACCCAATTCTAAAATACCAATAATAATTTTGTGGCTTGCATTTCAAATTTCCGTCGTTTCCTTAGTTGAAGCTATTTTTGGTTTCAGGATAATTAAAGATGGTGCGATAAATTCGGAAGAATTATCTGCCCAGTTTAGTTATTAATACGTTTTTATTTTCAGTTAGAGGATGCAGTGTTTGTAGGCAAGTAACAAGAGCCTGGCTAGCAGCGTCAACGACTTCGATCTGATTTTTTTATAGCCCTTAAATTTAAAATTAGTTGCTTACGAGACCGCAACGTTTGCTGCGGTCTTAAAAGAAACAACCAAACAGTTTCTAATAAAATAAAATAATTTTTCTAATAAATAATGGAAACGTAGAAAGATATTCTTAAGGAAAATAATTTAATGTGCATTCATAAAATATGCAAAAAACTCTTTCAAGTTATCAAAGATGCTCAAATAATACTGCCAGGCCACTGAAAATTGCCAGATTGTCATAAAAACGCCTTCTGATATTTGCTAGAATGTTAAAGGGTAATAATCCTAAAAGAATTCTCAATTTGTAATTTTATAATTTTGTAGAATTCAGCAGCTGTCTCCATAAAAATTATAAAATTACGGTTTACGTGACCCCAGAGAAAAAAATCGTTGGGTGGACAGAGTGGAAACCATCGGTTATCATTAAAAACAATGTTTCTTATAAATGCATTGTTATTTTTCATTTCCATTACAGTTTTAAAAATTAAGTCTAAAATGATCATCTAGGGTTAATTTCGTGGAGTTTTTCTTACTTTGTAGGAGCAGTACTCGAATTTTTCATTCCCCTCTTACTGATCTTTTGCACAATCAACCTGTTCTGCAATGCAGTAATGGAAACTGTGGATTTTTAATAACACTTGTCACTACCATAATTTCTTTCATTTTCCTTTCCTGGTTTTTTTTCTGGGGGCACTATCATGTTTTATGTTTTCTTGGAGTTAAACAACCAAAATATCAGAAAAGTTTTAATGACTCGGTAATGAACATTAAATCATTAGGAGTGGCTTAGTTATAATAAATTGCTCGTAATTCTAATTCCCTAACAGGATTTCACGGTGATACCATTCAAATATTTTAATTTTCTCTTTCAGTTCGTAAACATCCATTACTAATAATAATTATTTTATTAAAAAAACTTTTGGTCGTAAATATTCGACACTGTACAACTATTGCTGTCGAGCGTTCGATACTAAAGAATTATTTCAGAAATAAGCGTTTGAATTGTTTGCTGGAAGATTATTCAGCCAGTCCATGATACTATTACTAGAAGATAAAACCACTTGGCGATTTAATTTCGTACGACGTTGCGCCATGACGTCACTCATTGATAACAATTCTGCTTGTCAGTTGAAGCTTGATGTTTAAAGCCTTTTTAGCGTTTATTGTATTTTGGCATTACTTATGACGTTTAAAAATAAGTAAAATCATCATAACTTAATCCATCTAACATCTAAACAGAAATCGGAATGCCATATTAAAACTGCCGTTTTCTAGGGGAAATTGTGTCGTCAGTGACGTCAGGCGTGCGAGAGAGATAGGCTTATCATGCGCGTGGGTTTATCTTCTCGAGTAATAGTATCGTGATATGATCATTAAGCAATGCGTGCGGCGTTTTTAGGTACATCAAAATCGTCCAAGATTGTCCTATGTTCTACATATTACTCTGCGCTTTACTGTAAATGTGATAAAAGCAACAGGAGTGTTTTAAAATTTATTTGCATTACATGATATAACTAACATCTTTTCAAAATTGGTATCGGTAAAATTGGTTCTTTTATAATTTATAATATTTCTAAATACTCTATGCCATGCAAAACTCTATGTTATAAAAAAGCTCCTTCCGACATCACAGCTTGTAACTGGGGCAAAACGAAAATGATTGTACAAGTCAGTTCTTTTATTTTGTAGTGCCTTAAACATATGTTTTATTTCTAAAAATCCTGGAAGATTTTTTATACATACAATTTTAATTTGTCACCAATTTCATTAGGAATATATTTAGGCTCGTCTGTAATGATTTGAACATTAAAACCATAGACGAATTTGAATTTCTCGACTTAGAGAACCCCCAGATTCCAAATTTTGTAATGCTATGTCATTTATTTAAAGAATTATTACGAAAAAACGAAATCATAATTAAAAGTTTAACATCCTGCATCGTTATTATTAACTTTGTAAGCTGCATTATTTCGATCTAAGGAATCTGCTGTTGCTCTGTGTCCCTATTTCCCGGACCCCCTTTATATATATATATATATATATATATATATATATTTTATATATATATATATATATATATATATATTTTTTTTTTTTTTTTTAATATATATATATATAAAATTAAAAATATAAATAATTTTTTTATTTACTTTTTTGTAAATTTCAATAAACCTATGTATTCTTATCACATAAGAAAGAAAACGATTTAACTCTATAATTAACCCAATTTCTTTTTATATATTTTTGGGAAAAGTGTTGTACCAAAAAATACATGAAAATCTGTTTTTTTTTTAACTTAAAATTAAAACAATTCCAAAAGAATAATATGCATAAAATAGTTGGAGAGCCACAGGTTTCACGAAGTTGATTTAGGTAGAAATTTCACAAAGTTGTTCAGTAATCGACTGATTGCCTTACGTACCTAGGTACACCAGATACTGCGCATACAGGAAGTCCGCGCGACTTTTATTTTCACGATTGGTAATTGTTAAACCCCGGAAAAAGTAACAGGCTGACGCTGACGCTATTAAAATTTTAGCGTGAATCAAACACTTTTTTTTTATTTTTAGAAATACAATTTTGGAGTGGTTTGGTTTCAAATTAGCCCCCTCCAGACAGGCACTTTGCCTTTTGTAGTACCTATTCTAAACTAACTTCAATTTTAATTGGTTTTTGTTAAAATACTTTTTTTGGCAGATAAATTTTTGTATACCTTTTTTGTATGCGCAGTACACCAGCCCAGGTAGGTAAGGCAATCAGTCAATTGCTCAATTACCTATCCTATCGAAACAACTATGGTAAAGAACACCGCAATTTTCTTATGAAAAATGGGTTTCGAGCATTTTTTTTTAAACTTTGCATACTGATAGTTTTCAATACGCTGATTAAAAGTCTCCTCGGGAACACAGTGATCTTTGTGGGTAATTTTGAGGGGAGGGATTGGGGGGGTTTTTAGGCTTTGTGCCCGTGGAGACTTTTAATTAGCGTGTTAGGAACTATCACCGTACAAAGTTTAAAAATAATGGTAGGCTAATAACCATGTTTTATAGAAAAAATTCCAGTGACATTTAAGGGTGATTTTGGGGGGTTCAGGTCTTGTGCCCGTGGAGATGCAAAGTTTAAAAAAAAACCTAAACCCATTTTCATAAAAAAAAATGTGGGGTCCTTTGCACCTTAATTAAACACCTTATGAAACATGTGTCATAGGCTCTTGAACTAAAAGTAGCTGATGAATACTTAATTATTGCTTTACACCCCAGATGTTTTTGTTGACCATCTTCTTTAAACTAGGTTTTAAAAGTTGTTTTAACTTTTTCGGGGGGTGATTATTTTTTCTTTTTGGTTTTTAAAATTACTGTAAAATACAGTTAATTTAAAAACTGGAACAGGGGCATATTTGGGGATTTTTTTTGTAAAAAAATTAAAAAAGGGACCCGAATTTTTCCGTCGAATTTTAAGGCTAACTAATTTCAATTAAAACAAAAGGAATACGACATAAAACATTTTCTTAATGGGAATCCTGATATTTTATTTTGTTTTGGAAAGGATTTCATTTTTTTCATAAGTTTTAATGTTAAAGATTTGTGGGCACGTTTAGTAACCACCCACTTAATTTAATTTATATCTCTCTTTCGGTAAAACAATATTTATTAAGATTTTCTCGAGAAAAAAAGACCATATTTATTTCCCTTACTTATCAAATTGAGACAGTACCTTAGGTGTATTCTTTCTTTAATTAAAATCAAGAAATTCTTTGGACTAGATGGCAGACCAGCAATCGTCTTAAACAAATTACTCCTAAGATTGCACTTATCTCAACTCGCCTTTTTCGAATTTCCTATGACATAGGCATTGTTCCAGAAAGCTTAAGAGCTTCACGTGTCGAACCTATCTCCACGAAAGGATTCAAAATTATTCTTGTTGGCAAAGTAAATTCATTCATTTTCAAGTTTTAAAGTACTGGAAAAACCACCTGTCAGAACAGATCCACAGCAAGTCTTCTTTCCTTTGTCTCACATAACTAGAACAAGATCCTTGAGTTCCTTGGTGAATCCCAGATTTTGACATATCCAACTTTCTTCCTACGCCCTATCACTTTGTGCCTGTCTTTTCAGTTACCTTTTAATAGTCGTATAGTTATTGTTAATGGTCACTTTTCTAGTTTTTAGTCACTGCTGGGGTACACTAAGTCTCAGTTCTGGCACCAACTCAATTTATTTTTTACATTATGTATTCTTTTTTCCATAATCAATAATATCCACAATTCTGCTGAGGATAGTACCCTCTACTCTAATATTTAGTTTTTTAAGCCAGTCCTTAAGCCTGCTTTAGGAAACAAGCTTTAAGTAATGCAGAGGCCAAAAATCTTTTCCAATTAAATGCCTTAAAGGTACAATCATGTTCACTGTCGCGAAAAAATCAAGCCCATTCTCATTCTTTACTTTATGAGTGGCCAAATTCTGCAGAACAAAGAGTGATTCAATTACTCTTTGTTCTGCAGAATTTGGCGCAACGATAATAAATAACCTTAACTGGCATAAACACAATATACAAAAAGCTACAGCAACAATATTATTGTGCTGTTAATTTAAAGAAAATTCTATAAGATTTTCTTTAAGACATGTAAAACTATAAAACCGAGAAGAATGCATGTTTTGTCGATCCAGCTAATTCTATTTCGAAATAATACGCGTCATAAAAGTAAAAGCAATTTGTTAAATCAAGATAGAAGAGCACTCGCGTCTAATTGTTACAAAGGTATTCCCACGAGTAAAATTACGAGAAGTTAAGTAGACTTAGATTGATAAAAACGAACAAGAGAATAACAACTACTGTAGTAGGAATAGCACTTTAGTATGTTATGCGTGTATGTAAGTAGTATGTATTATAATGGTGTTTTAATGACCCTTTTAAAAATTGGGAAATTAACGTTGAAAGGTTATTTTTTGTTATTCATTATAGACTATTAATATATCCCAATTTTTTAAAAAATCATTAAATAATTTTTTGTTGCAGTATATGGTAGTAAATAACTCGGACAAAATGTGCCCTCCTTTATAAAAAGACATTTACAATTTCAGTTGATTCCAAGCAACAATATTGAAAGTTTTAAAATCCAGCAGTACCGTAATAGTATATTTCATTACCAGTACGGAAATGACGATTTTTCCGTGCGCGCGTGACAAATTCTCATGTCAAGTCATGCAAGAACGGAAAAATCCATTTCTGGACGTGTAATGAACGATATTTTTTATTATACTTAGGGTACCTGAAAACAACATAAACAAAAAACATCGCAAAAAATGATCTAAGAAATTGCGATTATTTATTTTTATTTTTAAAACAGTAAAACAAATTAACAAAAAAAATTACAAGCTAATTAAATTTAAGAAAATTAATTTTGGACGGAACCGTTATGATTAATGGTTATATTTATTGTTCAATTCGTATTATTGTTAAAGCTCAATCCCTTTTGTATTTCTTTTTTTCGAACTAAAAATGTTGAAGCGGAGTGTTCGTGTATGTTTTGGTTCTCTGATTGACTGTTACAGATTTTGTAGTTTCCAAGTTACAAGGCCTAAACAACTTTTGGGATACTTTAATTTTTCTTTGTATGGACTCCTCTATATATCCTTCTGCTACATTGGAAGAAAGCCATCCTCCGTGTCTTTTTCAAAGTGAGCAAATCACCGCCGCTTTCTACCAACATGGTAGCCGAAGAACGCCTTAGCCCATATCCGGTATATTCTTTGTGATTTTTAATTTTAAGTATTTTGCAACAAGTTTAGGAATACCACTGATAGTATGGCACCCAACATGTTGAGCGTAACATCTTTGGTTTCGGTATGCAACAAATAATCTTCTACTCTTCATATTTTTAGGGCGGAGATCTGCGTATTTCAGGTAAAGTGTACAGGGATTGAATTTGCAATTTTCATTGGTAATGGTAAAACTTCTTGACCTGGATTTTCCTCGTAAGAACACGACAAGGAAACGCCCATTATCTTCCACACGTCTAAACCTCAAACGTATTAAATCATCTCTGCGGCATGCGCCGAAGATGCCAAACACTAAAATTACTTTTGCTAGTAGATATTGTCCATCTGAAGCTTTACATAAAAATTTGGTTATTTGTTCTGATGTAAGAACCTTGGAATTTTTTGGTACATATCCTACAGCTTGTCGTTTTAAAAAAGCGATAGTTTTTGGATATTGGTTGTGAGTATTTTCTTTTATTGCCAAACAACTCTTTAACATGGAGAATCGACTCCATAAGGTGGATAACCTCATAGACTTGGCTTTTTCAGAAAAATAAACTAAGAGAATATCGTCACTCACAATTTTGATTCTTTTCTGAGTCCGCCATTTGGTAAAAATGTGATATTCATGTTCATATCTCAACCTGGATTTCACTGGTAATAAATCTGCCCTCACTTCTGCCGCTTGTTATAATATAATATCAGGAATATCCGGATTTCCTTCTAAATCTGAATTCATTTTTTGAAAATAGCATAAATTTCACTGACAGAAAATAAAATATGTCATTAATAAATAAATTGTTGTTATGAACAGTTTCCATGGATGGATTTTTGTATAAGCGCACGGAAAGAGGGATCGGGAAAAAAATTCCGTGCGCTGTTCTGAAAATGTCAAATTTACTGTATGGGTAAGTACAGGATGACTCTAGTTGGATGTTTAAAACATAATTTAAGAAGAACTAAGGTAAAAGAGCACACTATTAATCACAATTCTGTTATTCAGGTGACACCAAGAGCGAAAAATTGGTATTTAGATTTTAGAAGAAATTTGTAAACAACTGGGTGCATTTCTCTTTAAAATAATGATTTTGAAACAATCCAAAAGTTTCTAAAAACTAATATGACATTATCCTCTTACAACCTGAAATTAACAAAGTAATTTTATAAAAATCCTAACAGATTAGACAAAATATTTACGTCATAATTCCAGAAAATGAACTATTTTATTATACTTATCTGAAAATACTACATTTTCAACTGTGTATAAAATACAGTAAATATGACATTTTCAGAACAGCGCACGGAATTTTTTTCCCGATCCCTTTTTCCGTGCGCTTATACAAAAATCCATCCATGGAAATTGTTCATAACAACGATTTATTTATTAATGACATATTTTATTTTCTGTCAGTGAAATTTATGCCATTTTCAAAAAATGAATTCAGATTTGAAAGAAAATCCGGATATTCCCCATATTATATTACAACAAGCGACAGAAGTGAGTGCAGATTTATTACCAGTGAAATCCAGGTTGAGATATGAACATGAATATTACATTTTTACCGAATGGCGGAAAAGAATCAAAATTGTGAGTGACGATATTTTCTTAGTTTATTTTTCTGAAAAAGCCAAATCTATGAGGTCATCCACCTTATGGAGTCGATTCTCCATGTTAAAGAGTTGTTTGGCAATAAAAGAAAATACTCACAACCAATATCCAAAAACTATGGCTTTTTGAAACGACAAGCTGTAGGATATGTACCAAAGAAATCCAAGGTTCTAACATCAGAACAAGTAACCAATTTTTTATGTGAAGCTTTAAATTGATAATATCTACTAGCAAAAGTAATTGTAGTGTTTGGATCTTGGGCATGCCGCGAGATGATTTAATAGGTTTGAGTTTAGACGATGTGGAAGATAATGGGCGTTTCCTGTCGTGTTTTACGAGATGGAAAACCACAGGTCAAGAGTTTTACCATTACCAATGAAAATTGTAAATTCGATCCTGTACACTTTACGTAAATACGCAGATCTCCGCCCTAAAAATATGGAGAGTAGAAGATTATTTGTTGCATACCGAAACCAAAGATGTCACGCTTAACATGTTAGGTGTTATACTATAATTTTTATTTTTTTATTGTTAAGTGATTTATTTAGGTAAATATCTCATCACGATTTTTTTTAAATCTAGTATTAAAATAAGGACGTTCTATCCATCCTATCATCCTAGTAGCTTTAACTTATTCCACACTGTAAAATGTATTAGAAAATATAGTGTTTCTACTTAAATATATAACTACCATTACTACTTCTGATACAAACAAAACCCTTTCCCAAATCCCTTTCTCAAAATTACCCTAGCAAATTGCAATAGATTATCCAAAGAACATAGCTACTTTCCTAAGTTCGACGGCATATACGGCGAATTGTGGCCGTATTACAAATGTGCCCTACTCTGGGGTTTCCAGCATTTGTGTTTGACATTTGTGTTATTAAATGCCCACATGTGGTCAGATATCTCCTACAGATTTTAGGCAAATGTAAATACGATTCTCCATAGGGCACATTTTGGCATCTATTTATAGGTTTTGATGCATTTAGATTAAGGAGTTTATAATAATATAAGAAGTTTTAGTATATTTTAAGAAAATAAATCAAAAAATGATAATATTGACAAATACTCCTTATGTGTTAACCTTTTAAAAATAACTAAATTAAAGAATCTGCATTAACTTAATCAGCAATGTAAGTTCCCAAAAATTACCGAAATTCCCAAATTTACTATGTACAAAGCAAAGCTAAATATGAAATATTAGGCACTTTATTATGTTTTTTTTTTAATTTTTGGTCTCGTCACGACAATCCAAATTCTAAATACGGACGTAACGTGTATAGAGTGCAAGTTTTTAATTTGGAATAAATCGAAAACAAATTATTTTTCGGAAATAGTATTTTTAATCGCGTTTTTTTCTATGAAAAAAATATTTATGCTGTTCCAAATTTAAAATATCACATAATAGATGATTTTTTTAATCGAAACACAAGTTTCTTTTAGAGTATTTTTAAAGCACAGATCAAGTTATACATAACTGGCCAAATTCAGATTTTTCTGTCGTGTCGCTTGCGAGATATTATATAACAAAATTTGACAGCTGTCATCCTGTAACGATCATTTGACGCATGCCGTTATAAAAATTCATGAAAACTTTTTTATTTTTAATAACATTTTACGTTATAGGATCTAACTGGACGTGTTATAAAAAAGTTCTAATTTTTTTTTTTTTTAATCTCAAGATTTGGACATAGGGATCGATTAACAAGGGCCGTCATGGCCCACTAATAACAAAATTAAACAGCCGTATAGCACTTTTACAATACAAAATGGTAAATTGTTAATTATTTCGAACAAACATTTTGGAATAGACCACTTAATACAAAGTTACCTTATTTTTTAATGCTAAATACGATAAAAATATAAAAGTAGGGTGTTTCCATTTGAAAATATGGACTTATAACGTTTATTATTAGTTAATTTTTATACTTAATTTTTAGTCACTCTGTATTAATTTACACCCAAAATATCCACTTAATATACAAAATTGGGCCTCTTTTTACAAGGAATTCAACTCAAATTAAATAATAGAGTATGACGTATAGGAAAAAATTCTCCTTATTTTGGGGTTCGCAAACGTCATAAAATTCAAGATACGTCGAAAACGGTTAGACTTAGGTATAGCATATTATACACGAAATATATCTAGAATTTTCTGGCGAATCCAAAAATGCAATAACATATGGGGTGTTCAATTAAAAATAAGGAAGTTAGCATCGACTTCCGGTACAACCGGAAGTGCCACCATCTTGAAAATATCTTAGACGAGTTGATCTCATCGATATCAGTAAAATACCAAACTTTCAATTTTTCTGTTGATAAGTTTTGAGAAATCGACCGCGTCGGTTCTCGTGGGACACCCTTTTATATATATATATATATATATATATATATATATATATATATATATATATATATATATATATATATATATATATATATATATATATATATATATATATATATATATATATATATATATATATATATATATATATATATATATATATATATATAAAGGTGATTTCTAAGTTGACGCTTTTTTAACTGTGTTTAGAACTCATTTAAATAAATAACTTTTTTGAAAATATTAAGAAATAAGAAGCTTACATTTAATGAGTGTGTCAAATACGGTCCTGTTGAAAATTTGTAATTTCATTTCGGGTGATTATTGCCTCGTCCATGACTAGAATTTTTGTGGAAAAATGTTAACAATTTTCATGCTATTTTAAAAACCATTCACAAAACTGGACTGCACGGGGAAAGTCTTCTGGCTGTAATGCTTGGACACGTTGAACGGAAAG
Source organism: Listronotus oregonensis (assembly GCA_019359885.1). Lineage (NCBI taxonomy): Eukaryota > Metazoa > Arthropoda > Insecta > Coleoptera > Curculionidae > Listronotus > Listronotus oregonensis. The sequence continues at coordinate 11,195 of JAHBCN010006358.1, read as the reverse complement.
GGATCCAACTGATTTCCCCACAATGTTAAGTAATAAGATTTAAAACATGTTTTTCAAATAAATGTACTTTGTTATGTTTGGTTTTTTTAATAAGTTCTATGCACAGTTAAAAAAACGCCAACTTAGGAATCAGAATCACCCTGTATATATATATATATTATATATATATATATATATATATATATATATATATATAATATAAAAAAAAAAAAATTTTTAAAAAAAAAATTTTTCCTCAAAACAAAGAGTGAGCATGTTTAAAACCAACTTATAAAATGTTTGTTTTCCCTAATTCTTAACATAATAAAAAAATCTTGGCCAATAAATTCAATAGCGCTGGTAGCGTAATTGACAAAAACGCATATCTTACAATAAAATAAAAACATTTGAAATTAAAGAATTTTACGGCGGCAATTAATTCATTACCATATTACCTGCGTTGGTAACCTTGTAACAATTAAATGACATCGTTTTTTTCTTTTACATCGGTACGATAATTCTGTATCTGTTCTGACCTTCGGGTAAAGCGTCAAGTCATAAGATATTTCACCATTTAAAAATTTTTTTTTCTTAATATATCTGTGGCCTGAAGTAGTAAATTTTTGAATAAATAGAGAACATCATTTACCTAAAAATGGCCATAAAATGACTTTAAAAAGCATTCCCCTTAGCTTATATTACATTTTATGATATTTGTTGCATCTCACATGGGTGTCTTCAGAAATTCCAGGGCGGGCAATGAAACATTTTTTGCGGTAAGGTTACTCGCGTTGTAATAAAAATTACAATTTTGTTAAATCAAAAACACGGAGTAATTAGATAAAGCGAAAATATAGTTATTCAAAGAAAATTGGCATTTTCCGAAAAAAAAAACATTAAAACCAAGATTTAAACATGTGATAGTCCAAAACGTAATCCTTCTTACTGGGTAAAAAGAAACTACAAAATAATACAAACATTAAAAACATTTAAATATACTAAGTGACAAAAAAAGAAGTAGTGGTGGTACTTAAATTTTTATTTAAATAATATTATGTAAGTGTGCTTATTTTTATTCCAGTAAATATGATTAAACTATTATTAGCCCCATCTACAGCAACCTGTCATTTTATGAATTTGTTTTGGAGTGCTTTATTTAGATAATAACGTAAGTGCGAAAACTTGGTCATATTCGTAAGCTTGGTGGCACAATTCTCCATTCCACTAGGAACACACAGTACTGTATTTCAAACAGAAATATATGCTTTACTGCATTGTGCAAACGAAAATAACAGGAGGGCTAAAAACAAGCGGATCTGCATAATAACAGACAGCCAAGTTGCAGAATGTGCGACAAGGGGGAAGAAACAGCCTACCACATACTGTGTGAATGTGAAGCGTTAAATCACAAAAGACAGGCATTATTTGGGCAACCTAAAATGAGCCCACAGGAATATATCAACCAACCAGTCTCGGGGTTATACAGACTTGTAGAAGGAACAAGACTAATGGGAGGATTGGTATAAAAGACAATGGGAGATTAGGCACAAAAAGTTCAAGAGGAGAAGAAGAAGAAGAAGCTTAGTGGCTTTGAAAGGGGGCGAATTGTAGACTTTCGTGAGACAGATGTGTCAATTTAAAAAATCAGGCACAAATTTAAAAAGGAGAAGATAAAGAGCCAGGGACACGGGACTTTGTAGAGTAATAACAGTACTCATTATTTCCAGGCTTACGAGAAGTGGTCGGTTCTCTGAAGGAAAAGCAAGTAACATAAAAGTATCTGTGACGCCAATATAAGGCGCTATACAGGTTTGATTTACAAAGAACGGCAAGAAAGAATCAAATTAAAGAAGGAACATAAAAACACTTGTGCCCTATGTTTAAAATTTAATTAAAACTACATTTTAAATAGGATGTAAGAACCATAATAAATCTGCCGGAATTGCAGGTAGTAAATGAACAACATACCTGGTGGGTGTCTTAAGTTACGTTAGAGGCAGTTTATTAATACGGGGCTTAAGAATTTGAAAGTATTAAGGGAAAGGATAAATTTTTGTAGGTAACAGGTTCCACAGTTTAGATGTTCTATGTATGGAGGAGCGGACAAAGTGGAATGTTTAGAGCTTCTCCAGGTAAACTGTAAATGGATACATAAGAGTACCTCTTCGTATTATCGTAGTAAAAGCTACTACAGAAGAAAATATAGTGGCTAAACAGACACTGTGAAAATATATATAAGAGGGGAACTCCACTTAACGCCGACGGTGGACCAGGGAGAAAAATTACTTGTAAGATTGAGTTAATTAATAAGGTTTATTTGATACAATACGACAGTGTACCGCTATCTAATGCACCACTAAATTTGGGGATAGAAAGCTAGCGTAAAAACAATTAAATACGTGGTATACATACAGGGTGTTCTAGATTCATTCGACTCCTAATATTTTAAAATATATATTAGAAAAATGCCCAAATTTCACGAAAAGTTTTCTACATTTTTTTGATTTTATTTTTAAAAGGTTTCATTTTAGAAATGATACTAAAATTGCAAAGAAAATACTTAAATAATAATACTGTTTTTGCTAAAAGGATAAAAAGTTAAAAAGTTTTAATAACAAAGTAAAATTTATTTATAAACATGTTTGGAATCAAAGTCTGAAAAATAGGAAAATTATATTGCAAAAACTTTTTTACAGAGATAGTTATAGCAATTACGTTCACGTGACTTTAAAAATGTAAAATACTAATGTGTATATAGCAATATGTCCTCTATCTGACAAGCATGTGGCAAAAGTAAAGGCCCATTTTATTTTTAAATCAAAAATTCAATTTATTATATAATAAATAATTAATATTATTAAAGCTTTAAAAGTGCATTTACGATACACCTTAGGGGTAGGGCGAAAGGACGCGGAGACGGTGGGCGGAGACTAACAAACTCCCACTACCACAATTTTCGTATAGCCGCATTAAAAATATTATATTTTATTTAGGTTCTTCCAAATTCGGTGTATCGATGCGATGTTGTTTCCGATTGCAAGCCTACAGGAGATAACGTTTTTCGGTAACTATTTTTCACTTAAATGACATAAATTATAGACCATTTTAACGGTAAGAAAATAATCTATGCCTTTGCTGTAACGGATTTTTGAAATATGAGTCGAGTTAAGAAAATAGTATCTAAACATAACCGATTTTAGGGTGACTTTTACTCAAGGAAATATTAAAAACTAAATTCAAATTTAAAAAACTATTAAAGCAGAAGCCTAGATTTAAGTGTTGGCTTTCATATAGTTTTTGAAAATTATCGATAACTTATACCGTTTTTGAGAAAAACATTATGCCCCGAACCCCAAATTGGATCCAATTTTCGCGGCGCGAATGGACTCTTAAATACCTATAATTATTTTCGGGTTTTGTAATTAAGGCTAAGTGTAACAGATTTGACATATGACACATATGTAAAAACCGCTGGTCAAAACTTCGCATTGGACTTTTATTTTGAAAAATGTACGATGATAATAAATATTCTTTATTTGTAAGTTTACTAGATTTATTAAAATTGCCGCCTACCAGCAGTCACGTGACAACTGTCAAAATGTTTTTTAGGGTATTCGACGTGCACAATTGATTACTATAATAGTTATTTTCCTAATAAGTGCGCAAAGTGATACTTTTCCGCACGCCAAAGCGTTAAGACGAACGACGCGAAGCGGAGTTCGGATAAGCTTTAAGTGCGGAAAAGTGACTTTGCGCAAGTATTAGGAACAATACTTTTTCTACTTGCAAATACTTTTTCTACAAGCGTTTTATTAAAGAATATGATTATTAGAAATGTACAAATATTTCAGTAAAAATGAAAAATCCAAAGTAAATAATTAAATTTTTGTTTTAACTGATTATACAAAAAAAATTATTATTATTATTAAATTTATTAATGTTAAAAGTACAATTAGTTGCATGTTGAAGGTTCATGACCGATTTCAAATGATTTCTTAGGAACATCGATGATGGTTCGCTGCTCGATGTTAAGACGAAATCTTGTGTTTTAGCTGATTGAACAGCGTCTGTGGAACAGGACATTTCATCTGGTTTCTTGAGAGTTTTTGGCTTGTTGCAGTTAATTTTTTTTTACTTAACCCCTTTTTGTAGCCTGTTGATTCTTCAATGTATCCTTTGGCTACCGTTGTCAATTTCCAACCGCCTAACCGCTTTATATCTATGAGTCCTTTTCCGGAATTTGCAAGTAACGTTGCAGAAGATCGCCGGAAGCTGTGGCCGGTATATAGCTCTGGATGCGGCAACTTTAAAAATACTGCTATCTCAGAAGGCAGGCATCTTCCCAAATGTATTGATCCCAACGCATTGTTGTGTGCAAATTCCCCTTTTGAAATATACGAAAAACCGTTGATATGTTGTCTGTGGCCGTAATGCTGTATACTTCCAATATAAGAACAAGTACTTTTCGTCGTTGATCTCTTCAGATAGGACGAAAGTTCGTGAGGTATGGTTTTTTGCATCTGAAATCTTCACAGCAATTAGGTTGCCTTTGTCCTCGATGTCGGATGTTTTCATTTTTGCGAGTTCTTCTCGTCTGCAGGCGCCAGCAAGTCCGAAAATGGTCGCAATTTTTATCAAAAGATTTATTTCATCAGGTGCTTCATTAATAAATGCGGATATTTCTTCTTTTGAAAAAATCCTTGACTTTTTTGGCCAAAAGCCTACATTTTGTTTCTTATAAATGCTGCTAACTTATAAAACTTGCCGATATCTACATTTTTCTTGATCTTTAAAACACAGGATGGAGTATTTCGACCATAAAGTATTTGGACTAAATTCCTTGCTTAATTTGAGAAAATAGGCTAAAAGTACCTCCTCTTTCAAAGTTCTAACGCCTTTTTCTTCACACCATGTTTCAAATGAATTACACTGTTTCTCGTACTTTTCTTTTGATTTTGCCGGCAGAAGCTCTAAGTTGGCCAAACTTGCGGCTTTTAAAACATCGTCTGGCAATTCTTCCTCCATTCTTAGAAACTTATTTTAAATTTTTTACCGAATTTTCTGATGCTTCCGTGACATTAGAAAATGTTTGTATTGGTTGCTGCAGCAACAAGAAAAATCTTTTTATTTTTTATTGTTAGCATGGTGTCTATGAAATACTGGTATGAAAAAATATTAAAATGTTAATAAAGAAATTTGATATGGAATATTTACTAAGCGCCAAATGTATGTAAAATTCAATAAAGCACAATAAAAGAATATGTAGAAGCCTTTTTTTAAATATTATTTCATCCAGAAGTTATTAATACATTAAAAAATATCGACCATAAATACGGCAAATATGCAGAACAAAAATGCGTGCGCTAAGAGTTTCCGTGCGCAAAGTAAGTACTTTGAGCACGCAAGTAAAAAAAGTTTTTTTTTTAAAATTATTAATAAAAAAATCCATTGCTTAAAACCGTTTTGACCATCCTAAATTTTATTTTAAAATATATTTTTATTTTTTTACAAACATTCAAGAAGCAAAACTTGAAAAAAAATCCAAATACTAGTTTTTGGTATTTACAAAAAAAAATTCCCTTTATAATAATTGTAAACCTTTATTTTTATAAATTCCACATTTCAGCAGTAACATAATCTTTTTAACAAATAACATACTCCCCTTCCCGGCAAAATTTTCGGGGAAACTGTTATAAAGATGTTTAAGAAAATCTATTTAAAAATTGCCGTTACATGCATAATTACAGACCGAAAGGAAGCAGATCTAAACGCCGTAAATCTTCCTCTACGCGTATACCTAGACAGAATTTTTTTCAGAAATTTCTATAGATCGTCCCACACATACAATGCGATTGTTATTCTTAATAACGTAGTTAAAAGATTCTTACAGACTTGATGCAGATTTGCAACTTAAAAAAAAAAGAAAAATTGGGTGTGGGTAGAATACCTCGGGCTACTTATGCGTGCATTATCTATTTAACCTCAGAGTTAGGCGTTATAAATCTATGGAACAAAGAGATAATTTTAAAAATAGTTTAAAAATTTAATACATGCTGTGTTTAAATATTTATTGTCGATTTATGATTTTCCAAAGCAAATTTTGACCGGGTAACAACGATATCGTAATCCTGTTAGCGTTTGATTACTTTTAAATAGATTAATTTAAAATTTAACTTAGAGTTATGGTTAACAGAGAGATATATTTTTGATAATTTTTTTTTTCTAAAAAATAATTTGATTCATAATCCCGTGTAACAAAACATAAAATAACTTTAAAACTTAAAATACAGTCTCGTAAATTTGTATGTCTATTTTATGGCTTTCTCACTGTTATATGGTTATATATAATTTGCTAATGTGGATATATTTATATGTAGGTAGGTATATAATATATTTATTTGTCTGTCCACGTGATTCTGAAGTTATGGCTTGAGCTAAAATATGAAATTTGGCAAGTGGTAGTCTTTAGCATGGCTAAAGTAAAAGCCCCTTTTTTTTAAATTTGCCCCCGGGGCAAAAAAAAGAAGCAAAAGTGTTTTTTTTCCCTTAGCCGTACGGGCGTTTAGGGGAAGGCTTTTCATCTAGTAGGGTTAATAATGGTTTGTTTAATAAAAATTAGTCAATGTTTTAAAAAGGGGTAATGATTACTTTTATTAAATCCAAACGCAATATTTTATTTAAAATATTTTTTTTTAATTTATTACTAAATTTATATATATATATATATATATATATATATATATATATATATATATATATATATATATATATATATATATATATATATATATATATATATATATAATATATATATATATATATATATATATATATATATATATATATATATAATAATAATAATAATCGTCTTTTATTAGTGATAATTTAAAAACAAAATTGGTTTTAATCTATAAGATGAGATTTGTAAAATTTAAACCCCATCACAGCCAACCATATTTGGGGGAAATTTTGCCAAATTTGTAATCGGTACTCCACCTAACCCCAACAGGCTGGAGTTCTCACAATAATAAAAAAAAATGCAAACAGATTGCAAAAATAACTAATAAATAAAAATAAGATTATATAAGTAAATTTAAAAAAGCTCAAATAAAAACTTAAACACACACATTCAAGCAATAAAGAACAATATGGGGTGCCTAAAACTACTGTGACTGAAAAGATGTCGGTATCCTCAAAAACCTCAACACTCAAAAATTTAATATCATTTGGAATTTATTATGAGATTTGTAGCCTGATAAGTAAAGCCACTCCGAAACAAAGTCGTCAAATATCTCGGGACCGCCAACATACTTCCATTGCGCACAGTTCTATCATGGAAAGGGGTTGCTTTTATTTGCGCGCAGGGAGTCAGGGATGCCAGAGGTCATAAAATTTTTAAGAAAACGGGAAACTGCAACCGTCTTCTATTTCCATTTTAGCCCTTCCCAAAACCCTGATACTTTCTGATACATGATCAAATTTGCGCAGGGGAAAACCCCAAAAAAACGACAACATGAATTTTGAACCCGTTGAATCCTTCCGCCGATATGCAAAGTCAAAAACGGCCATAAACGATGAACAGTAATTAAAAAATGAAAGTCCAGGGTTTCAACAAGCATGACTTTAATTTTTTGGACAGAATCTCCCGATTGGCATATATAATTCTTAAATTGCAGTAAGCCTTTCTATGGGGGTTAACATGTTCATCAAATTTAAGAAACCCTCTATTACGACCCCTAAACCCAACCCCCCAGTTTGTCCATTAAATTTTGTCTACCTTCTCGCTAAGGCGAGCACCTTGACCCCACCAAAAGAGAACCTGTGATTTTTTTGGGGTTTAAAAAGGTTTGGGTTTTCCCTTTATAGATCTTTATAATATTTAGCTCTCGTTCTTTATACTCACAATATGATGTTCATAAGGGAAAACTATATTTTAACTGAATATCATCAGCATATGCTTGATAAGAACCAATCTCTATACGTTTCAAAATATCTGCCGAGTATATCAAAAACAAAGCGGACCCAGTATCGAACCCCTGCGGCCCCCTGATACTACGGCAACAAAGATGACATTTGCTCCTGCGCACTACACTCTGTGACCTTTGGAAAGGAGGACTAAAAAATATATATATATATATATATATATATATATATATATATATATATATATATATATATATATATATATATATATATATATATATATATATATATATATATATATATATATATATATATATATATATATATATATATATATATATATGTATATATATATATATATATATATATATATATATATATATATATATATATATATATATATATATATATATATATATATATATATATATATATATATATATATATATATATATATATATATATATATATATATATATATATATATATATATATTTCGGTCGTTTGATAGGTATAGGATATTATACAAATTTCATATCGGGAAATTTTACCAGTAGAATCCAAATTTAAAAAATATACAGGGTGTTGCTTTTAAAATTTTTTTAAATAACATTATTAGAAAAGTTATTTTTTGCAGCATTTCCCCCGGATTAAAACCCCCAAGCGATGAATTGGAAAAAACAAAAACCCCCCCTCTATCACAATAGATATATGTTATGATAGATGGTTAGATGGAATAAAAATTCAGACAAAATTTTGGGTGGAAGATCGTAGGGATGAAGGGTAATAGCCTAAAATATGCCAAATAATTATAGAGACCTGTTTTAGTTATTTAAAATAAAAGAGGATCTGCTGTTGATCTTTTGTGATGGAGTTCATACTGTTTTTAGTGCTAATAATTGAGGAAATAGATAGAGAAGACAGATTGGTCCAAAAATTTTATATCCAGTTTTGAGGTTGAATTGCAGATTTGCGATGTTTTAGCTTTCCACAAAATGCCCTAGTTATAATTAATTTAATGGACAAGTTGGAAAAAGTCCAGCATCAGAAGCAGATGTTCGCTAGTGGTATACCATCTAGCCCAGAGGATTTCTTGGTAGTAAATTAAGTAATGATGCACTTGATTTGCTTGAACGTAACCATTATTTCTGACATTTGACTGTAAAGACAAGCAACTGGTAAAATAAAAAAATTAACAAGATTAAGAATTTATCATTTGAAGTAAACCGTTCGGTAAAGTTTAGCTCATACAACTTTGGCTTTAAATTAAAAGCCAAAGTTGTATGAGTATAGTCTGTCTCAAAGTATACCGTGTTAGCTCTGGCCCTCCCCTGCGGATCGGTAGGTATTAAAGGACATAACATTAGGGACGGACTTTAATAATATAAATATTTATTATTTATTGTTTATTTAGGTAAGTATAATCTTAAAATTACATTAAGAAATTAAATATATGCAAAGTTTTAATAAATTTATAACTGCATTATCTATACATAATTACATTTTTAATCTAAATATCTAAATCTAATTCTGTTTCACTATCAGAGTCATCATAAGATTAATTTGGGTTTATGTTGTTTTGGTAAAATGTAAGAGCCTAACATATGGCGTTCAGCCAAATTATCACATACATATTGTTTTTTAATTGCAAATGAATTTAGGACTTCCAAAAGTTGCGTTTTTTTGTAACTGAATTTAAAATAAATATCATTTTCAAACAAATATTCCTAGATTTCAGTTTTTGAACTTGATGTAGCAGACGGCTGTGGTAGCTTACGTTATCCATAACAATAACACTGTTGTTTGAAATATTTTTTAAAAAATAATTTTGAAACCAGTTTTCAAAAAGTTCTGCACTGGTATCCTCATTATAATCCAAGCTAGAATCCTTAATATTCTTTGCAGACAACAGCAAGCAGTTTGGGACAAATCCGTCTTCTGAACCAGCGTGTATTATGGTAATGCGTTTTCCTTTATTTGAAGGTGCTTTCGTCTGACAGTTTTGACTGGAAGCAACTCTTCCTTTGGATACTGTGTCGTGTGTATCGAACCATGTTTCATCAAGGTAAATTATGGATCTGTTTTCTAACATATATCTTTTAATTTTTAAAGGTAATTAAATCCCCAAGTGCGTAAACTGTGCGATTCCATTACTACTTGTCTTTTGTCTATTTTGTGGTATTTAAATCCCATATTACAAACAACTCTATGGAGGGTGGCACGGCTAATATTTATATTGGTTTCGTCTTCGTCTAGCTTCTTTTTCAGTTTATCCAAAGTAGAAATAACTCCGCTTCATAAAGACAATATAATTTTCCTTTTTATTAGGTCCTGATCACTATTGTCTATACGGTGAGATTGAAAATCAAACGTTTTTTTCTTGTGTTCAATTTTTACTAATAATAATATCCTTATCGATGATATTGGGTTTTTGTAAGGGGACAGGTTTTTTTAAAGCTTCTTGTTTAATTAGACCTCTACTGATTAAAGTTTCATAACTTTTTTTACAACCGTTTTGCATCTAATGACAAATGATTTCGACCGACATAGTTATATTCTCGTAAAACAATTTTTTGAAACGCACAATAAAAAATTATAAACGGACTAAAATATTAGCCAAAATATTTATTGCCTAATGGTTAATATCAAGAAATACCGGGGCCCCCCTGCCTTATGAACAAATGGGTTTACCCAATAAAATAGGTAATAAAATCGTTAAAGGTTTTTTGGGTATGGTCCGTCAAAGCCTAACGATATACTTTGAACAGACTATACGTGATTTTTTATTAATAAACATTTTTTACTTTATTTCTCAAAACACAGCTTCCAGTTTTTTAAGGGCGGAAAAAATATTTTTTTACGGTTTTAATATTTTTTAACTGTTTTTAGCATATTCAGAAGGGGGGGTAAAAGGTGAGGGCCTCAAAAGCGACATTTTTTTTTAAATTTTTATAACTGAGTTACGTTTGGTTTTTATATAATAATTTTTTTTTTTCACCGATCCCTATTATCATAGCTGTATTTTGAGTTAATAATTTATTGTTTACATTTACTTTACCCAAACCTAAATCCGGTTGCCAATGACTTTAAAGAAATCGGACCGGATCATTTGAGCATTTCTTTAAATTTTTGGTAGGGTGTGAAGCATTTATTATATAAATTTTTCAATAAAATATTAGGGTTTAAAACAATTTAACTTTTAAAAAGTTAACGAAATAAAGGGAAAAAACATGCACAACACCTGTCCTTTTTTAAAAAAAAACAATTCTTAACGTGGTCCGTTACACTGTTTA
>JAHBCN010006357.1:17602-66974 GCA_019359885.1 Listronotus oregonensis | reverse complement strand
CAGATTTAACTGATAAAATATTCTATTTTAATTGAGTTAGTATTAAAGTGAAATGAAATACTTTTGATTAAATTCTTTAAAAAGGGCCCAAATTGAATTTTTTTTACCTATTTTTTTATTTCGTCACGTTTGGGGCCTGAGTATTATTTATCGCTGATTGTTGACGTGCATGGAAAAAATTTTTTGCGTTTACTTTATGATATTATATCCAGGATTATATATACAAAAAAACCTAAGTACCAAAGTACCGTGAGTGGGGGGTTTTTCCCGGTTTTAACCCATTAGTGCCTCTAACTAATTTTCAAGATGTTTAAACCACTTAAGGAAAAGCCAACGTTTAAACCCCATTCTAATTTATTTCTTAAGCAATTGAAGCCGATTTAAAAAGACGATATCAATAAACTTTGGTGAGCTTGACATGGGAATCCAATAAAAATTGGAAGCCCGGGGAAAACGTAAAAGGGTAACTCCCTTGGGTCCGGACTTGGGAATAAAAGGCAACAAAAAACCCATAAGCTAGCGAGAAAGGGATCACCCACTTCATATTTGGACAAGAACCTGCCTTTGGAGTGACCAAAACACAACGGGGGCAAGCCAGGGGATGGATCGAAACAAACACTAGAAATATGGGGAAGCATCAGTAGAATAAGACATGGAAAACCCCTTAAGGAGCCCTTAAAAAAAAAAGGAAAAACTACTCAGAAAAGACTTTTTAAAATACTTCATAAAAAGTAGGGCTCTAACGGGGCCCGATAACGTAAAGGACACCTACACAGGATGCTCATACCATGGGGACCCAAGTTGCAGAATGTGCGAGGGGGGAAAAACAGCCTCCAAATCCTGTGCGAATGTGAAGCGCTGAATCACAAAAGCCCCGGCTTTTTTGGCAATCGAAAACACGCCCACAGGAATATATTAATCAACCAGTCTCGCGGTTAAAAGAATTGTAGAAGGAACAAGACTAATGGGAGGATTGGTTTAAAATTTTTAAAGGGGGTTGGCACACGAGGCTTCGCTGCCTCCGGTACCAGGGAAGAAGAAGAAGGAAGAAAATATATCTTTTTTTTCTAAATTTTGATAAAGGGGATTAAATTCTTTTCAGTTTAATCCTCAAAAAAAACAGTCATGCTCGTAGTCGTAAAAAAAAATCAATAGTACTCATTCTTTTTATAAACAGATCGATCTTTTTTCACAAGCATATTATATCATAATCAACAATTCCCCTTTCCCCTAAAACTATTTCTCCTGTCTAACCGGATATGTTCAATAACTTTCCACTTTGTTCGTTCCTTCATCCCTAGAGTGTCCAGTTTTGTGGAACCTTTTGCCTGTGAAGATGCTTTTTTCTCCGCCAAATTTCCAAACCTGTGTTAATAAACTGCCTCTCACTTTATTTAAGACACTCACGGTGTGTTAGTACTTAGGCTTTAAACCTTTGTAAACTGTTCCAAGATAAAAAAAGGCCAGAAAATCGACAAGAACAGTTACTTGTTGACAATCCGATTTCTAATCTTTATTACTGAATGATCTTGATATTTATAGTAAGAGCGTGACATCTAATTCGCATGCCTAACCTACCAACAGTAATGAATTACAAAAGGGAACTCTGCTATTAATATTTGCCGCGCAACGTTTATGGTATGTGTCCGCAACGTTTGCTCTTTTTCCCATTCTGACATCTCGTATGGTGTAAATATTTATAAGGTCCCAATGTATGGGATAGTTCTTCTACGGCGCTACGAAGTGGCTTCGTACAGGTACTGATTAAGTAACGATATACTATAACAAATGGTCTAAGATCTGAATCAGAGACGACCTTCACCCATCTGCCAATCGAATGGTTTTTTTATAAAATATGGTACGTAAACAAAAGTATCGCGAATGGTTGCCTAAAAAATTATAGCCCAGGTTATGATTTAAAAAAATTAATACTTTCTGTATAATGTAAATGCCTGTTTTTACATTTCACATAATAGTCCTAATTTACCGCCTCTTCTTCTTCTTCTTCTTCTTCCCTGGGAGCCGTCTTGATTAACTACCGCAGGCGGCACAGCCTCTTGGGCTTTTTGTACCCAATTTCCCATTATCTTTTATACCAATTCTCCCATTAGTCTTGTTCCTTCTACAAGTCTGTATAACCCCAAGACTTATTGGTTGATATATTCCTGTGGGCTCATTTTCGGTTGCCCAAGTAATGCCTGTCTTTTGTGATTCAACGCATTCGCACAGGATATAGTAGGCTGGTTCTTCCCCCTCATTGCACATTCTCCAACTTGGGTCCCCATTGTATGAGCCTATCTTGTGGAGGTGTCCTCTAAGGTTATCGTGCCCTGTTAACAGCCCTACTGATATGCGAAGTCCTTACCTACTTTGTCTGAGTAGTTCTTCCTTCGTTCTTTTGGATGGGCCCTTATGAAGCTTTTTCCATGTCTTATTCTTCTGAGGTTTTCCCAGTATTCCTCGTGTTTGTTTCGGATCCATTTTCTGGTTTGCCCTCGTGCTGTAGTTTTGGTCATTCCAAGAGGTTCTGGTCCAAAGTATGGTGTGGATGATCCCTGTCTTGCTAGCTCATCCGCTTTTTTGTTGCATTCTATTCCCGAATGTCCCCCCACCACCCACAGAAGAGTTACTCTGTTGTGTTCTCCCACGACTTTCAGTTCTTTTTGGCATTCCCACGTCAGCTTGAACGTTACCTCAGGGTTTACTAGTGCCCTTGTGACGCCTGGCTGTCTGTATCTCTGTATGTCTTATATTAATATGCCACTACACCTTTGTTACCTGTTACCTGCCAAAGTAACCAATATCCAAAGACCATAGTCGCTGATCGTTCTTACCTGTGTTAGGAGCATGCGCAGAGAAACCTTAAGGTTTTATAAAATGACCAAACTGACCGTCGTGGGCTCTTGGACTATTAGCACATTATGTATTTGGTGTATTTGGATGTCTTTTTGGAAAATTCATTATAAACTTAATAAATAATGAGTTCCATAGTTTATGCAATCCAACACACACCAAACCACTGCAAAGAAAGGAGTTCGTTAAATGAAGTTTCTTAAGTATTATCTAAACTTTTTAGAATTAACGCAACAAAATGGTAGAGGCTTAGATCCAAAACGACTAGTGACGACACAAGGCAGACGCGTGTGTCCAGCGTTGCCATAATTATTAGATTTCCACTTTTTTGGTAAATTTACTTAGGTTTTTTATAAAGTCTGGTGGATAATTTTTTTGTGATATATATATATATATATATATATATATATAAATATATATATATATATATATATATATATATATATATATATATATAATATTATATATATATATATATATATATATATATTATATATATATATATATATATATATATATATATATATATATATATATATGATGATGATGATAATAAATAAAAGCATATGAAACTAGACCCTACTGTAGCAAACTTACTTGCTCCATGCAGCAATGCAAGTACTGTATCAGATAATATTAGAATGTTCTAGCGTATGGTAAACCTATTTAACAATAACGATGGAAAATTAAAATATAATATTATTACATCTTGCTTGTCCGTTTCGAACGTAAAATGCAAAAGATTTTTTAACCTTTGCATTAAAACTGACGTTTCCATTACAATTTTAAGTAAAAAAATAAATCAAAAAATTATATAAAAAATTATTAAAAAGTAGGTTTTATATCGATGTTCTAGTATTATAATCCTTTTTTAAATAAACTAATTTTTTTAATTGTATATTTAACATATTAGATACTTATTTTTTTATTTATATTATTTTCTTTTTTTCTAACTCGATATAAATGGGAACAGAAATAAAAATATTTACCAAAACACAAAAAAGTTGTGAAAATACATGAAAACTAATCTAGTTATTATTATGGAGTCAAAAAAGGGTTAAAATCAACATTGTTTACTTTATTGTATAGTGTATTTAAATAATGTATAATTACATGAAAAATTGTTTACTGGGTTTTATTTTTATTTTGTCTTACAAACAACAGATAGAAGAGATATAGGTCTATAGCTAAGAGTTTTGCATACTTTCTTGGGGACAGGTTGCACACGTGCAGCTTTCCAGCTTGCCGGAGTCGTAAGAGATTCGAAAGAGGCGAGTTAAGATGGGTGCAAGCTCAGAAGCACATTTTTTCAAGACGATTGCTGGTAAGCGATCCGCAGTACAGACGATTTTTTAGTATTAAGCGAAGAAAGGATACTCTTAATCTGTTTGACTTTAAAAATGAAATTGGAGAAAGATTAACGGGAGGATCGAGGGTAGAATTGGCAGCAAATTGTTGGGCAAATAGTTCGGCTTTTCCTTTAGAGCTAGAAACAATTTTATCTTCAAAGATTAGGGTGGAAAAAAATTTGTGCTAAACTTTTGACTAATGTTTTTGGCAAAGGACCAGAAGGATTTACTAGCGTTCAAGCAAGAGAGGATTTTATCTTTTATTCGTTTGTTAAAACAGTCTTTGGCTTCTGGATTAGTTTGATTATACGGATTTCTTGCTTGGATGCTAGCCAGTTGGTTTTCGGGACTAGGATTTTAAAGACATGTTTTGTGGGCTTAAAATTGTAAAAGTCTGGCTTCGTCAGAGGATTTAGAAAACCCCCGGTTTGGGGTTTTCTAAATCCTCTGTTTATTAGTTTTATATTTAAATGTAAAATGCTTATAACTCTGTTATAACATTTCGTTTATAAAAATATTTGGCAGAAATGTTATTCAGGTATAAAAGTTAATTCTTGGCCGATAAAAAAAATGTTTAAGAGTCCATTCGCGCCGAAAATTGGATCCGATTTGGGGTTTGGGGCATAATGTTTTTCGATAATTTCTAAAAACTATATGAAAGTCAACACTTAAATCTAGACTTCTGCTGTAATAGTTTTTTAAATTTGGATTTAGTTTTTAATATTTCCTTGAGTGAAAGTCACCCTTAGTGATGAGCAAAGCAAGACCAAGACCAAGACCGGGCTAGTCTTGGTCTTGGTCTTGCAAGTTTGGTCTTGGGCTTGGTCTTGGTCTTGCTGCAAGAGTCTTGCTGGTCTTGCTTTTTTTGGTAGTAATAATTTAAACTTAGCAATCTTAAATAAAATGTATTTTCTTTAATACTTACAAAGAAATAAAAATGAAGGCTATATTTTCTGCTTTAAAATTTCAAAATATACCAATTTTAACCTTACATGTACATTTAAATTATTTGATTAAAAAGCATATTTTAAATGTGGGGTTTATTTATTTATAGCGCTTCATTTTTAGTTATATTGAGACACAACCTGCTTTTATACATTTAGTGGCTTATAGAAACATTTTAGTAATAAGAATTATTTAAATTTTATTTAAAGAAGCATATAAAATTAAAGCAAATACAAAACTGTATACTCTGCGAGCAGAAAAAAAAACTTTTAATTTCAACCAGATGTGAAATTTCCATGAAAATGATTCTGATTTGTAAACATTGATTTCTAATTCAAAAAAAAAATTATTTAGGAAGCTTTTTAGTTCAAACAAACTTTTAATTTTCAAATTAGTCAAACATTTGCCGAACAAAGTTTGTATAAATACTTTATAAACATTCTGCATATACAAGGTGGCTCGAGAGTGCGACAAAGCTCGATATCTCCGATAATGATGAAAAACTGAATTAACAAAAATTATAGAAAAAAAGGGCGTAAAATGTAAAATTATTTTCTATCTACCACTCGAGAAAACTTGCTTAGTTTTAGCTTTTAACCTAAAATAAAAAAAATATGGCAAAAAATTCATTAAAAAAAAATCGCTTTGCTGTATATTATGCTGGGAATTCTTGAACTGTCATATAGGTACAATGTCGATGTAGATGGTTTTTTAAATATCATTTTCAATTTTGACAAAAATGACGTCATCATTATACTTTTGGCATTGTTTTGACTTTTTTGTCTAAAGCGGAAGTGAAAATTAAAATCCATTTATATAAAAAGTATTCCTATATGACAAGACAAATATATTTTTTATTAAACCATCACTTTTACATTTATATCTTAGTTTTAAGGAGCAAACTAATGATGCCACTTCTTACAGTGTGGCACAATAATAATGTACTTCAGGATTTTGGAAATTTTTGATCCACCCCACTAAATAGCTAATTTAAAAAAACTTTAGGAATGGGTAAGTAATTTTTAGCTTCTATAACTTTGTACTCCTAGTTATTATCTGTCGTAAACGGTTTTGGAGAAATCGATCTTTGTCTGACCATTGAGTCACAATCTTATTATTTTTAAAACATTTACTAATTATCGTTGTTAGAGAATTTTATAAAAGAACAAAGTGATCGATTTAATTATAATTTTAGTAAAAAAACCTGTTACTCATAAAATAATCGCCTTTTTAGGCAGTTATCGACACATTTTTTGTCATGTCTGTATGAAATACCTCTGTATATTGAATATGAAAATTAAATATTATAATTTAAAAAAAAAGTGACAAAAGTGCAAGAGTCTTGCAGGTCGGTCTTGGTCTTGCGTAGTCTTGCACTCCTCGGTCTTGGTCTTGGTCTTGCATACCCCGGTCTTGGTCTTGGTCTTGCAAGCGAGAAGGCGGTCTTGGTCTTGGTCTCGGTCTTGGTCTTGCTGCAAGACCAAGACCAAGACCGCAAGACCAAGACCGGTCTCGCTCATCACTAGTCACCCTAAAATCGGTTATGTTTAGATACTATTTTCTCTTAACTTGACTCATATTTTAAAAATCCGTTACAGCAGAGGCATAAATTATTTCCTTACCTTTAAAATGGTGTATAATTTATGTCATTTAAGTGAAAAATAGTTACCGAAAAACGTTATCTCCTGAAGGCTTGCAATCGGAAACAACATCGTATCGATACACTGAATTTGAAAGAGCCTAAATAAAATATAATATTTTTAATGCGGCTATACGAAAATTGTGGTGTGCGAGTTTGTTAGTCTACGCTCACCGTCTCCACGTCCTTTCGCCCGACCCCTAAGGTGTGACGTAAATGCACTCTTAAGAGGTCTATTTTTCCTTCTATAACGTAAAAAATTTTCAATCCGATCCTGCCCGGTACTCGCATTACGGTTTATTTACAATTTTCTTCGGTCACTGGATCTGATTATGGTTATTTTTGGCGTATGCGTGTGGTGAATACATTAATTAAACGCTTCACGAAGCCGCGCTGCTGCTGATTCGATTTTTTCCTGCTACCAAACCGGTTCTATCGAAATTCGCGTACTGCAAATTGATATTTTTTGGTCCTAATTGATTTATTAGGTAAATTAAGCAGTTGGCGTTATGTAAGGAATAGCGCCACGCCACAAAGAGATGGGTTCGATGATTGGCATTTAGAGATTATACATATTTTTTATAGCCATAACATATGCATAGCAGGAACTTTTTTATATATTTTAATTTACAATAGTATTCTTTAAAAAGTTCGCATCAAATGATTTATTAACTTACTAAGAACAACTAATAAAGATAATTTTAAATGATTTTAGGGTTTTTTATCTATTCGGTAATCAGAAAGTAAACATTTTGGTCCAAAAAGTTTGAAATAAATAGGGATTCTTATTTTTTTTTGAGATATTAAAAAAGTTTTCTTCGGTAATTAATTGTACATATAATACATAATGTCAAAAATTAGGTAATAAATAAAAAAATAAAAAAGGTATTAGGTAAAACTGTTTAGAATTTTGTTGTAAGCTTATTAACTAAATTTCAATGAAAGGTATTATCATTTAAGAGTCCATTCGCGCCGCGAAAATTGGATCCAATTTGGGGTTCGGGGCATAACGTTTTTCTCAAAAACGGTATAAGTTATCGATAATTTTCAAAAACCATATGAAAGCCAACACTTAAATCTAGACTTCTGCTGTAATAGTTTTTTAAATTTGGATATAGTTTTTAATATTTTTTTGAGTGAAAGTCACACTAAAATCGGTTATGTTTAGATACTATTTTTTCTTAACTCGACTCATATTTCAAAAATCCGTTACAGCAGAGGCATAGATTATTTCCTTACCTTTAAAATGGTGTATTATTTATGTCATTTAAGTGGAAAATAGTTACCGAAAAACGTTATCTCCTGTAGGCTTGCAATCGGAAACAACATCGCATCGATACAACGAATTTGGAAGAACCTAAATAAAATATAATATTTTCAATGCGGCTATACGAAAATTGTGGTAGTGGGAGTTTGTTAGTCTCCGCCCACCGTCTCCGCGTCCTTTCGCCCGACCCCTAGGTGTAGCGTAAATGCACTCTTAAGGAATGCACACACTGACGCGCATAATTCGATGCGACAGCGAAATTTTCGCCTCGCGAAATATTCGTCGACTCAAGTTCTTCGGCGTTTACGAGAAACAACATATTGGCGCGAAAATTTCGCTTGGCTATAACGAAACTCCAGCGATTTTATTTCTTTCGCGACCAGCCGCGTTTTCTGTCGTTTTCGTTGCGAATTTAAGATGGCGTTTACTGAAATATTAATAGAGTTTGTGAAAAAATATCCGATTTTATATGATTTAAGCCATAAAGATTATAAAAATATAAGAAAGAAAGATAAGTTATGGAATGAAATTGGGCAAAATAATATTAATATATATATATATATATATATATATATATATATATATATATATATATATATATATATATATATATATATATATATATATATATATATATATATATATATATATATATATATATATATATATATATAATACAGTAAAGCGCAGAGCACTGCGAACATAGGACGATCCTAGACGATTTTGGATGTACCTAAAAAAGCCGCACGCATTGCTTATCGATTAATAATTTTCCAGCAAACAATTCAATACGTTTATTTTTGAAATAGTTCTTTGTATCGAACGCTCGACAGCAATAGTTGTACTGTGTCGATTATTTGCGACCAAAAAGTGTTTTTAATAATAGTTATTAATAATGGATGTTTACGAACTGGATATTTAATAATTTATTTCTAACCAGGCCGACTCCCACGATTTCCACTATTTACCGAGTCATTAAAAACTTTCTGAATTTGGTTGTTTTTAACTCCAAGAAAACATAAACATGATAGTGCCTCAGAAAAAAAACAACAAAAGGAAAATGAAAGAAATTATGGTAGTGGCAAGTGTTATTAAGAATCCTACAGTTTCCATTAATACAATTGCAGAACAGGTTGATTTGAGCAGAAGATCAGTGGAAAGAATGCTGAAAAAAATTGATACCGATCCAAAGTAAGAAAAACCAATGCAATTTTCCCTGATGATCATTTTAGACGAAGGCAATTTTTTGAAACTGTAATGGAAATGAAAAATAACAATGAAAATTTTATAAGAAACATTGTTTTTACTGATGAATCGACATTTTCACTTTATGGTCTCACCCAACGATTTTTTTCTCTGAGGTCACTTAAAATCATAAATTTATGGTTTCCAGGAGAATAGGGCTAATAATCTACAAGAATTGCAATTACAAATTGGGAATTGGGAATTTAGGATTATTACCCTTAACATTCTAACATGTCAGAAGGCGTTTTTATGACAATCTTGGTTATTGTTTGGCTCAAGAAGGTGGTTTATTTGATCATCTTTGATAACTTGCACATTAAATTATTTTCTTAAAAATATCTTCTACGTTCCATTAATTATTTGAGAAAATTATTTTATTTTATTAGGAAAAACTGTTTGGTTTTAAGCAGCAAACGTTACGGTCTCGTAAGCAACTAATTTTAAATTTATGACTGATAAAGAAATCAGATCGAAGTCGGTTGACGCTAGCTAGCTCCTGCTACTTGCCTATAAACACTGCATCCACTTACTGAAAATAAAAACGTAGTACACAACTAAACTGGGCAGATAAATTCTTCCGAATTTATCACCCACTCCCTACCAGTCCTAACCAAAAAATGCGCCACGTGAGAAAACGAGACGGAAGTTGAGATGCAAGACACAAAATTATTATTGGTATTTTGAGAATTGGGTACATCAAAATTGTCCAGGAGCCTCCTATGTTCGCAGTACGGTGCGCTTTACTGTTTTTTTTTATAAAAATATATATATATATATATATATATATATATATATATATATATATATATATATATATATATATATATATATATATATATATATATATATATATATATATATATATATTGAGTTGTATTTCCAAAACTTTTTAGAATTATTATGTGATAATCAGTGGCGTATATTGACTAGAAACATTAACTGAAATAATATAGGGAAAAAATTTAGTTATTACCAAAAAGTATTTAAATTGTTTTAAAAAGTAGGGAGTCCTGGGCTTCCCTTAAGTATACTGATTTGTTAAACATTAAAAAATAATTTTTGATATACGTTTTTTATTGTATATTTAAATTATTCCTACTTCTTCTTATTGTATCGTAATATCTAAATGCGATGAAAGGTATAATACTGTGTAATATCACGCAATATTTGTTGCAAGTCTTACGTCCCTTTGTATATTGTTAAATGCTTTTCCTATGTTGTCCTCAAACTCTGTTGGTTGCAAATCCAAATCTTCTTGGTCATTTTCTCAAGTTCGTAAAAAAATATGCAAAATGCACGCTGTTTTCACAACCGAAATGGTCGTTTTAACTTTGGTTTCAATTGGCCTTAAAAATATAATAGCATTGCTTCTTCTTCAGAGCTTGAAGAATCCATCCTTTCATATCAAAAGAAAAAATATCTTGTAAAATTTTCGCGCATGTTAAGGAGACACGAATTTTGACTGCCTATGTGGCGAAATATTCGCGCAAATGTGATAGGAGAGGCGAATTTTGTTATCGTCTATGTCGCGAAATATTCGCTTCGTTATCGCGGCGAATTAATTCGCGTCAGTGTGTGCATTCCTTTAAGAAATTGTGATTTTTGCGAATCATTGTATTCATCTATTATAATTTTTTGTTTTTATTACTAGCAATTATTTCTTAACACCTATTTTGAGATTTACTGACTGACCGATTTGGATATAACATTTTTGCAGTATTTTTGACCAGAGAATCTTCCATTAAGCGTAATGGTCAGTTCTGGTTAGTTTTGGTTAGATTTGGTTAGTTCTGGTTAGTCATCCTAAAAATTATATTTGTAAAAGGCTTTAGAAAACATTTTCCAATTTTTAAAGCTTAAATATTTCAAAAATATTTTTCGATTTTTAGCTAGATAGGATTTATTTAGGTTGGTAGACAATTTTTTTTTCTAGAAACGTCAGTAAAAGTTTGATTTTTAATGCATGCTGTTAGTGTCTAAGATGTCATTTTACGCCACTGGTGTTAAAAGTAATTACTTTTAGCACTTGTGCTAAAAGTGATTTACTTTTACTTTTAACACATATAAGAAATTAAAGAAACGTAATACTTAGATCAAAATAAATTGTTTATTTAATTAAGTACAATTACTAAAATTACAGTTAGAATAAGAAACTCCATGGCCAATCTCATTGGTGGTTGTTACACAATTTACTTTGGTATATGTACCCGCGCAGGAAGCAATGTCATCCACCAAAATTTGATCAGCAATTTTCTTTTTCTCTTGTAGCGAGTCTTCTAAATAACCCTCTGCTACTATATTGGACTTCCATCCACCGTGTCTTTTAATTGTAGTAAGATAAGCACAATAGTCCGCCAACAAACTGGCTGAGGAACGCCGGAAGCAACGTCCAGTCTAGTGTAAAGATGAGAATAAGTCAAATTGAGAAATTTAGCCATTTGGGCAGGCATTTTATCAAATGTGTTGATTCCAACTGAAGTTATGGCACATTTATTCCTTAAGCATCTTATAAAAACTCTTGAATGATTAATATTCCCTGGATAAAGGGCTATGTACTTTTTATAATAGTTCATACACAAGGTACCACTAATTACAAAGATTTGTTGCACTTTAGTTTTTGTGTCTAGTATATGTACAATTAGTGAAGTTCTTAAATCTTCGATATAATTTAATGTCAAATTACACAGTTCTTCTCAACGACAGGCTTCAAATACATCAAAAATTGCGGCTACTTTTTGCATAAGATATATTTCATCCTGGGCTTCTGCAAGAAATTTGTCGATTTGTTCTCTTATCAATATTTTAGACTTTTTCGGTCGAGATCCTTTACCCTTTCGCTTTAAAAAGGCAACTAGCTTGTAATATCTGCTTATATCCTGATTATTTATGTTCATCATCGCCTTTAACATGAAGTAATTTGACCAGAGCGTAGACGATTTCCATATTTTGTACTTTTCTTCAAAGGACGCAAGGAGCACTTTTTCACTGGCATTCTTGACACTGACATTTCTCTGATCACACCATTTTAAGAAACGATCGTATGTAAATTCGTATTGTTTCCTTGATTTACTAGGCAATAACTTAAAAGTAGCTTTATTGGCAGCTTCTGCGATTTCCACCGGGATAAATTTATTTTCTTGATTACTTTCCATAGAACAAGAATTCGCGATTATTTGTCGTTACTTGTTAACAAAGACAAATCAACAAATTCGATTTTTTTTACCCTAGCCACTTATTTCATATATACATTGGATAAAATTAAATTTTAAAAATGATAATGTCGACGATAAAAAAATCGAGAAATCAAATTAAATCATATTTACAAAGATTATACAATGTTCAGCCCAAAAAATACAGTTAAAAATTCGGTACAAATAACTCAAAAACTTAAAGATTTCAGCATTCCTAAAAATAATTTTCTAGTGTCTTTTGACGTAGTTAACATGTTCCCGAATATTCCAAATAAAGAATGTTTAAAAATAATAGAAAATTCATTGTCAAACATAAATGTCAATCCGGTTATAAAAGATAGAAATTTTATCCCTTTTTGAACTATGTATTTCAGAAAACTATTTCCAGTATGACAACAAATTTTATAAACAAGAAGATGGGTTAGCTATGGGCTCTCCACTTAGTCCCCTTCTTGCCGAAATTTTTATGTATAATCTGGAAGAGTCTTTTCTAAAAACTAAATACGCAGATAATATACAATTTTGGTATAGATATTTTATGTAGATGATATACTTGTCTTTTTTACGGGTAACGATAATGATTTAAAAGATACATTAAATCAACTGAACAACCTACATAGTAAAGTAAAATTTACAATGGAAAAAGAAGTTAATAACCGAATAAATTTTCTAGATATTTCTATTTCAAAAGACAACAATAGATACACCTTTGATATTTTTAGAAAACCAACATACACCGATACAACCATACCAAATAATTCATCACATCCATTTTCACATAAACTTGCCGCCTACAAATCTATGATACATAGAGCATTCTCCATTCCCTTAGATTATAACAGTCTCCAAAGAAATTAATACAATTAAACAAATTGCAATAAACAACGGTTATAGTTCTGAACTGATTGACAGACTAGTGAATAAAAAACGTAAACAAAACACAACACATCAAATATACCCACTCATAAAAACAAAACAAGATAAAAAATACACTACATTAACATATTTTGGAACAATTTCAGATAAAATAGCCCATATATTAACAAGAAACAATATTCAAGTTGCCTTTAGACCATCATATAAACTATCCCAATTATTTTTTAATGTAAAGGAAAAAACCCCTTCGCTTATAAAATCAGGGGTTTATAGGTTAAATTGTGATGAATGTAATAGCCTATATATTGGACAAACTGGCAGAAACTTTATAACTAGATATAAGGAACATAGGTCATCATTTTTTATTAAAGAAACATAATTCAAATTTTGCAAACCATTTTCTAGAATCAGGGCACTCTTTTCCAGATGAAAGTAAATTAAAAATATTACATTACGCGCCAAAAAGCAAAAAGCTCAATATTTTAAAATCGATTGAAATATTTAAGTACCATAAAAACCCTTCAATAAACTTATTAAATGACCATACCGATCTTCGGAATTCTCCACTCTATGCCACTTTATTATAGTAATTTAAGATAAATAAGTTGGGTTTGTTTAGATTGTAGTTTAAAGCTTTCAGTTTGATAATGTAGTAGTACTACGAAACTGCAGTCACTGTTTTATAAATTAATAAAAAATTAATATAGTGATAGTAAACAAAGTAAAAACTGTGTTCTCATTTACTAGATAAAAAAATCATTAATTTGGACTTTTAATGGTGTTTGTAGAAAAAATAGTGTATGATATACGTTCTAAACTCGATTTTATTTTGTTCGAAGGTATGGAACACTTCGTCTTTGGCGTCGTGTTCTAAATTTTCCTTCTTAAAAAATAAAATGCCACTTTTAGCACTTATATCATAAATAAATATTATTATTTGTTCACATATGACTGGGCGATTATTTAAAATATTATTTGTCACCACATAATGAACTTGTGTGTATGTGTATTATTGAGCATTGTTTATAACTGAACGAATATAACTGGTTTATCGTTTTAATAATCGACTACATATTACAATTTGCAACTTCAAAAGTGACAACTCCTCCTCCCCCAAAGAGACGTAATTCCAACAATGTTAAAACAAATCATTTTTAATCGTAATTATTAGCCTACATATCAGTTTTCATACTACTAAATTCAGAAATGACAAATTTCGATATAAACTTTTACCTCCCGTTCTACCCATTTGGGGAAGAAGTTTTCTAAAATCCTTTCTTAGCTGACGTCTCCTATTTTTTCGGGTAATCAGAAGCTTAATTACCAACTCCCGTAAATACAACTTCAAAAATGACAATTTTTCTGTACCAACTTTCATGCCCATTTTAAACCTTTCCCCCAAGGGATGTAAATTCAGAAATGTTAAAAAAGATAATTTTTAATCCTAATTAATACCAGTATCAGTTTTCATACTTCCAAGTCCAGAAATGACAAAGTTCGATATAAACTTTCACCCCCACCCCATTCTACCGCTTTAGGGGAAGAGTTTTTTAAAAACCTTTCTTAGGAGACGCCTCATACTCATAACCTACCATAGTGCTAAATTTCATCTTCATGGGTTAAGTAGTTTTCCAGATTTCACGATTAGTCCGTCAAGATATGAATAAATAAATAAATTTTCGCTTTTATATACAACATCAAAAGTCTTGGACTCCCCGTATATAATCTATTTGTTGTATGTTTATTGCGTTTTTGTTGCTAGGCAAAAAAGATGAGGTATTTGGTAAATAAACAAGATCAAAAATATTGACAGATAAAATATTTTTGATTTTTTATATATTTTTAAAACATATTGGTCAGTTTTATTGAATATTTAGCAAAGTAAATTTCATAATTTTCTTTCAAAATAATGAGGACGTGAAATTAATGGTTTTGATAGGGCAAGAATTGTTGCTCTGCATGATGCTGGACATTCCAATATACACAGGATGTTAAACATTTCAAGATCGTCAATTGTGCGAATAGTTCAAAGGTACCAAGAATTTGGGACAGTTGAAAGAAAACCACGTAGTGGTCGACCTTGAATAACACATGAACGGGAGGATCCATATTTGGTTCAATATGCCCGTAGACATCGAACTGCTTCAGCTCCAGCCCTTAGAGCTCACTTTCAAGGTACGTTTCGCCCTATTATATCGTTCTCTACAGTTAGAAGAAGACTGCATCTGGCAAATCTTCGTGCAAGAAGGCCTTTAAGGGGACCTACACTACTTCCACGACACGGAGCTGCCCGCCCTTGGGCGCGAGAACATAGGAATGGCTTTTGCGGCAGTGGCAAAGGGTCTTTTACAGATGAAACCAGTTGGACTGCAGGTGATGACAACAGGCAAAGAGTCTGGCGAGGCCAGGTCGTCAAGGGAACTAAATTTTCCTCGAGAGGTTGCTTCCTATGAAGGGGACAATAATGTTTTGGGGAAGAATCATGTTTAACCCCGAACGCCATTAATTTCTAACCTAGAATATGGCAAGTCCAATTTATATTAAATGTCATCAGGCCCTTATTTATCCATTACGCATTTTGGGCGAGAATTTCATCTCCATGGGCGAAAAAACGCCTGGCCACATCGCGCAAGAACGGTTCATGAGGCATTTGAACAAGGACATATCAGCCGACTAGACTGGCCACCAACTCGCCGGATATGAACCGATTAAAAACATGTGGGATTTGTCTCTAGAGCAAATAAACATACTTTAAAAAAATTAACTATTTTATTTAAAAAGGAAATAAATTACAGAATACCGGTGAGGGCCAAGACTTTTGATGTTGTATGTATATTCGCGCGATAATATTTAAAATCTGCAGGAAGAGACATTTTATAAAAATAATATTTATTTACTGTTCCTATGTTTAAAAAAAAAAATTTACCCCTAAAAAAAACATTATCCTAAATTTCCCAAACCCCTTTTTCAGAGGGATTATTACCGCACTTCGTTGAAATTCCTGCGATTTTGTGCCAAGCAGGTTCGCCGACCTGCGTCGGTCTTGAGTCGTCCTTGGTAATGAACCTCGGCTTGGTTCAGGAAAGGTGAAGGCGAGGGATTACAGGAAGGGGAGTAAAAAATGCCGGGCTCGGGCCACGGCGGGGGTTACCCAATTAAGGAAGGCGGGTTTTTTATTTGTTAATTTATTTACTTTGTTATTAAGAAAATAATTTTTATCTACAACCGTTTAATTATGACGTTTTTACGTAACTATTTTTATAGTATTTGAGGTATATAGTATACAGTGTGTCCCAAATTGGTGGGGAATGTATGGGGAACTTGGAAACCACGATAGATAGAAAATCGGTTAAATGGGGAAAGTTTTGGACAATAACGTTAGTAAGCTAATCCCGTTTACTACATGGTTTTATCTATTTGGTTTTTTTTAAAATTTTTTAAAAAAAAACCCGAAACATGCATTTTCGAAAATCGGCCATATTTTTTTTATGAGTGAAAATTTTTCAAATCTGTAAAAACTTCTTCAAAGCAATTTTTTTTGTAGAATATAACCGAGAAAATCAATTTTTATTTTCTACGTTTGGGTTTTTTTAATCATCATTAACTTTATTTTTATATGGACGCCATATTGGTTTTTTTCGCAGCCAAATAGTGCTTTTTATTCTGATTTCAACAATGTATAACATGTTATAATTTAAGAGTTTATAACCTCATTAATTTCAAAAAACAAATATTTTCTCAGTTGGCGTTGTTCCCCGGGGAACGTCTTTTTTTTTAAACAATAAAGTATTAGTAATTGGCAAAATAGATAAGCTGAACAGATATTTTACAGAAATCGGTTTCAGGAACATAACTATAACGTTAATACCGTGTTACAATAAAACTACACGAAACAAGCTAATTGAAACAAGTGAAAACAAAAACAATGAAAAGTGACTAAACTAATATTCCTACTAAAATGAAGATGTAAAATAACGACCTAAAATTCAAAATATTTTCCGTATTTCTCAACATATTAACGATTTTTTTTTAAATTCCCAACTACCCTATAAATGGTTGACATAGGTATGGGAATTTTTTCTATCAACATCCCTGGCTGAAGATGTTTGGGTTTTCTTTAAAATGTTGATTAACTTCTTAGGTCGTGGTTTTTTAAAACTTCCGGATTTAAGCAAATTTGTAACCAGTTTTCGAAAGTATGTTAGTTTAGGATGCTGCCTTGCGGGGAAAAATTTTCGAAATACTTTTTCGCAGCTATATTTACATTTCTATTGCTTTGGAAATAACGTTGCAAAATATCAAGTTTTTCTTTAAATAATTAATCATTTCACAAAGTTGAGAAAATTATTTTCGTACCCGAGTTAACTTGATAATGACGCCAGATGACATTCGCCGGAATCAAAGCCAACTGAGGAAATATTTTTTTTTTGAAGTGGGTGAGGTTATAAACCCCTAAACTATAACATGTTATACATTGTTAAAATAGGAAAAAAAAAGCACTTTTTTGGCTGCAAAAAAATCCAATTTGGGGCCCATATAAAAAAGTAAAGTTGATGATGATTCATCAACTTTACTTTTTCTATGGGCGCCATTATTTTCTTGTAACACGTATTAACTTTAGCTATGTTCCGAAACTAATTTTTAAAATATCTGTTCAGCTTATCTATTTTGCCAATTACTAATATTTTATTGTTTACAAAAAAAAAAATTCGTTCGCCGGAATCAAGGCCAACTGAGAAAATTTTGTTTTTTTTAAAAAAATGAGGTTATAAACTTTTAAATTATAACATGTTATACATTGTTTAAATCAGAATGAAAAGCACTACTTGGTGCGTAAAAATCCAATATGGGGGCCATATGAAAAAATAAAGTTGATTATGATTCTAAAAACCAGAAACGTAGAGAATTTAAAAAATTACTACTCGGTCATATTCTACAAAAAAAAATTTTTGAAAAGTTTTAAAAAATTTGAAAAATTTTCACTTATAAAAAAAAAAAGGCCGATTTTCGAAAATGCATGTTTTAATTTTTTTAAAATTTCTCAAAAACCTAAATAGAAAAAACCATGTAGTAAACGGAATACCTTACAAAATAATTGTCCAAAACTTTCCCCATTTAACCCATTTTTTTCAGTTTTCCAAGATCCCCATACATTCCCCCCCAAATTTGGGACACACTGTATAGAAAATTTTTAGACTTAAAAAACTCGATTTTTTTTTTCATGTCTTCGCAATATATCGTAGAATATGTCAAATAAATATCCTGTTAGAGAAGCCAATTTAAATTTTTAAGAGGTCCACCCGAATCTAATTTTTTACCGCTTAAATAACAAAAAAAAATATTTTTTGATTTTATTTATTCTTGAACCCGGGAAAAAAAAAATGTTTTAATAAATCAATGGTTTTATAATACATAAATTTGAAAAAAAAACCTTATTAAGCTAAATTTTTCATTTTCTTATTTGTTTTTTTATAGAGCTTAAAATCAAAATTTTTCGTTTTTTTTTTTTCACTAAACTTTTAAAAAAAAATTAAACAATTTTGTATGTGTGGGACTAAAAAAACATTTTTAACATGTTTTTTGTATCGTCAATACTTTAGAAGTTACAGGGGGAAAAGGTCATCATTTTTTGTTAAACTTTTTGTGAAAATATAGATTTTTGCACAAAAAGCCAATAAAGCTTTAAATAAAAAAAATACAATTTTTTGAAAAATTGTTGCAATAATTTTTTTTATATTGGTATCATTTTTCTGTGTTATTTAAGCGGTAAAAATTTTGATTCGATGATGGCCCTCTTTAAATTATATATATATATATATATATATATATATATATATATATATATTTTTAAATATATATATATATATATATATATATATATATATATATATATATATATATATAATATAATATATTATATTTTCTATAAAATAAAAAAAAAAAAAAAAAAAAAAAAAAAAAAAAAAAAAAAAAAAAAAAAAAAAAAAAAAAAAAAAAAAAAAAAAAAAAAAAAAAAAAAAAAAAAAAAAAAAAAAAAAAAAAAAAAAAAAAAAAAAAAAAAAAAAAAAAAAAAAAAAAAAAAAAAAAAAAAAAAAAAAAAAAAAAAAAAAAAAAAAAAAAAAAAAAAAAAAAAAAAAAAAAAGGAAAAAAAATTTTTAGCAAAATCATTTGTTGTGGGGAATATTTTAAAATTATTTTGAAATATACAGGGTGAAAAAAAAAGAAGTACATATAAAAGAAATTTTTTTTTCTTATAACACCCATATCTTTAAATTTTTTAGATACTATAGACCAAATAAAAGGGGAGTTATTGTTATAATTCCTATACCTCCGAGAAATTTAGAGAATTAAAATTCAGACCATATTTTAAAAATTGTTTACACCCTGTAACATATAAGGAGCTGCTCGTAATTAAATTTACTGGTTAGCTTAAGGGTTTAAGTTAACTATTACATAAAAGTTTTACTTCAATATTATACAGAGTGGTAAAAAAATTGCCTTAAAGTTTGGAAATACATTTTATTAAATAACTTCCTAAAGTTAAATGGAACACCCTATATTTAGTGGCCTATTTTGACGCAGAACTAGGTTCCCTTTAAAACTATTTTAGGGTTTCCTATACCTATCTCTTCTGCTTTTTATGCAAAGGACGTTTTTATATTTGACTTATGAATAATTTCTTTATCTTAAAAATGGAACACCCTGTACTGTATAGGATGATGCCTGTTAGAATACCTTTGGGCATATACTTGTGATGCAAATAAACATATTTCTTGACAGTCACCGATTACCAAAATCATTTCATCTTCCTTATTTTAACTATAATTAAAATGTATCAATCATTCAAAACGATTATAATTTTAAACTACTTGTAGCTAATCAATGATAATCGTTTGATTATAAGTGTCTGTCAAATATTTTTGTTTGCAAATAATAATTAACGTCATCTAGGTCAAAGCCTACTATTATTGAAAAAATATAAATATAATCGTACCTTTGGTGATAGTCATATTGAAATGTATGTTTTTATTGACGCCATTATAATATTATTTTGGGATTTAATTTACCATAAGTCCCAAAACATTTGCTAAGAAACAAGGGCATTTTAACATATTTCGTTCCAACAATAATTAAGATAGTTGTACCTTTTACTATATTTTGATTCTTATTTTAAAGAATGCTTTAATATTTTAGAAATGAAAATAAATTGGAGTTTTTACTTTTTCCTGCATTTTGCTTCAGATACATCTTATTTTTAAATATTTAAACTTGTGCTTTTAGGAATCTACGTGGCCCTTAATAAAAAGGTTTTTTAATTACAGTACAGGGTGTTCCATTTTTAAGATAAAGAAATTATTCATAAGACAAATATAAAAACGTCTTTTGCTAAAAAGTAAAAGAGATAGGTATAGGAAACCTAATATAGTTTTAAAGGGAATCTAGTTCTGCGTTAAAATAGGCCACTAAATATAGGGTGTTCCATTTAACTTAGGAAGTTATTTAATAAAATGTATGTCAACTTTTGAGGCAATTTTTTTCACCACTCTGTAAATAATTGAGGTAAAACTTTTATGAAATAGTTAACTTAAACCCTTAAGCTAACCAGTAAATTTAATTACGAGCAGCTCCTTATATGTTACAGGGTGTAAACAATTTTTTAAAATATGGTCTGTATTTTTTAATTTTCTAAATTTCTCAGAAATGGTCAGTTTTAGGTATAGGAATTATAACAATAACTCACCTTTATTTGGTCTATAGTATCTAAAAAATAAAAAATATGGGTGTTCATAAGAAAAAATATAACTTTGATATGTACTTCTTTTTGGGTCACCCTGTATATATATATATATATATATATATATATATATATATATATATATATATATATATATATATATATTTTATATATATATATATATATATATATATATATAATACTTCTACGGTAAATGACAAATTTCAACTCAGTGTTTTTTTATTAAATACCCTGAAGCCGATTTTTTTAGAAAAGTTTAATATTTATAGAAACTTTTTTTTATATTTTTCAATGAGGTTTTACCTTCTGAACTTTGGTTGTGCATTTTTTAAACATTTTGTATGTATAGAAAACAGGAAAAAGTGATCTTGGGTCAGACGTTGTTTTTTTATGCTCTATGCACCAATTTTCAAAAGGTGGTACTGGTGATTGGCTGTTAAATATTGGTTGCCAAAACGGCTTTGATTTTGCTCTCTAAGTCGTGCTAAATGCATTTATTTTCTACAGAAAGACATAAAATTTTCTATCGGTGTTTCAATTCTAGACGAGAATTAATAGTTTCAATATGCTTTATGACTTAAGAATTTTAATTATTTTAAAAGCGAATTATTGACAGCACACGCATATATACTTACAAGATGATTGTGATTTTTGAGTACTGTTATGTCAATCAATCCAACTATTTGAAATATTCCGAGATTACGAATTTTCAACGTATTATCAGACACTTCATTAAAATTATTACCGTGATTCTATCTTAAAAGATAATTTCCGGTATATATGTGTTTTATATTTAATCGAAGTTCATTTTGTCACAATTTATTTTAAGTATTTGTTTAAATTAAATTTTTTTAAATTAAGTTTTGTTTTGATTTTAGAGTTCTCAATGGAATTTTTACAATTTTTTCAGAGTTTTTTATTTAAAATAGGTTTGAAATATAATTTATTATTGTTTCTTTTTTTTTCAAAATAAAAAAATATTTCACACTTGCATTTCGCCTGCGGCTATGCGATTTTGGCTGTTTTCTCTTCGTTCTCGCGAAAAAATTTCATACATTTGATACGTGCGTCAACGACGTCTGCCATTAGGTATCTGGCTCCCTTTACACTCCGTTACGTCCCATCATATCACGCTCACCGCGCTCCGTTTTTCGTCACACACTTCTCGGCGTCGCGTCGGCGTCGCGTGTCTTGCCATTGAACATTATTATTTTATCATATTTCATTTGTTATTGTTTTTTATAATATAAATGGCATTGTAAATAAGTTAGTACTTACTTCTTACACAACTTTCATTCGTCTTTTTAACTCCCCAGGAGATGAAGTTCCAAAAATACTTCAATTTTTGATTTTTCAGGGTAACTAGAAGCCTAATCAAAAACATCCATATTTACAACTTTAAAAATGACGATTTTTCTATAGAAACTTTTATCCCCATCTTCCCTCACCCCAAAGGGATGTAATTCAAAAAAATATAACAAACCATTTTTTCCCCAGTCCAGAAATGATAAAGTTCAATACAAACTTTCACCCCTCCTATGTAGGCACTAGCTCAACTGGACGACGCCTGTTGAGGTATATTAAAAAGAACTTCCACTCTACAGGCAAAAGCAGACTCAGTTGCAGCAAGGTTCGTTTTCAATAAACCCTACACTACCAACATAAAGGGAACAATACCAATAAAAGGCGAGTCTAAAGGAACCATTAGCCTGTACACTGACGGCTCAAAGACCAAGGTGGGCACAGGTTGTGGCATTTACTTACCAACCATAAACCTGAAAATCGGATGGACAAGGGGCGACGAAACCAGCGTGCTTCAATCTGAATTGACGGCCATAGTTGGTCTCGTCCCCACCACTGGATTGACAACCGCAGCGATTAAAGACATCATTAAAGAATACTTTTATCGACTGTTTAAAGGAAAATGGGATGATACCACGAACTGCAACTTCGCAAAAATAATGCTGAGCTATTCAGACAAGTTAATAGCAAAAAAAAATCTTATGATGTCCAGAAGTAGTGATGAGCAAAGCAAGACCAAGACCAAGACCGGGCTAGTCTTGGTCTTGGTCTTGCAAGCCTGGTCTTGGTCTTGGTCTTGCAAGCCAAAGGAAGGTCTTGTTCTTGGTCTTGGTCTTGCACCACCCGGTCTTGGTCTTGGTCTTGGTCTTGCTGCAAGAGTCTTGCTGGTCTTGCTTTTTTTGGTAGTAATAATTAAAAGTAACTAATCTTGAATAAAATATATTTTTTAATACTTAAAAATAAATAAAAATGGCGACTATATTTTTTTGCATTAAAATATTAAAATATACCTATTTTAAGCTTGGTGGAAGGGTGTTATACCCACTCACTTTAAACCAACCTACCTACCTACTTTAAGCTTACACGTACATTTGAATTATTTGATTAAAAAGCATATTTTAAATGTAGGGGTTTATTTATTTATAGCGCTTCATTTTTAGTTAACTTAAGACACAACCTGCTTTTATACATTTGGTGGCACATAGAAATATTTTAGTGATAAGAATTATTTAAATTTTCTTTAAAGAACCATATAAAATTAAAACAAATTTGTGTACGGTGTGAGTAGAAAAAAACTTTTAATTTCAACCATTCGTGAAAAAAATTCCAATATGTAAATATTGGTTTCTGCTTCAAAAAAGTTATTCAGAAATCTTTTTAGTTCATATAAACTTTTTATCTTTAAATAATTTAACATTTGCCGTACAAAGTTGGCACAAATACTTTATAAACATTCTGCATATAATAGGTGGCTCAATAGTGTGACAAAGTCGATATCTCCAAAACCGTCATGATGGTAAAAAACTGAACATACAAAAATTATAGAAGACAAGGGAGTAAAATGTGAAACTATTTTCTATTTCAATTTTTTTCAAAAAATCCACTGTCACAAAAAAATCTCTTATTTTTAGCTTTTAACCTAAAATCAAAAAATATTGGTAAAAAATTCTTTTAAAAAATCACCACCCTGTATATTATACTGGAAATTGTTCAACTCTCATATAGGAACAATATCAACGTAGATTGTTTTTAAATATTATTTTCCGTCTAAGCCGGAACTAATATTTAAAATTCATTTGTGTGAATAATTTAATTATTATTTAATTAAAGAAACTTGTTACTTATTAAATAATCCCCTTTCTTTAGCAGTTCTTGACATACTTTTTGTCGTGTCTATATGAAATACCTCTGTATATGGAATATAAAATTTTTATTTTATAATATAAAAAAAAATGGAAAAGTGCAAGAGTCTTGCAGGTCGGTCTTGGTCTTGCGTAGTCTTGCAAGCGAAAAGGCGGTCTTGGTCTCGGTCTTGGTCTTTTTTTTTTATCTTGGGACAGTCCACGAAGGCTGATGCCTAAGTACTAACGTACCGTGGGTGTCTTTAGTGTGGTGAGAGGGAGTTTGTTCACACGGGACTTAAATTTTTGGAGATTGGGAGGAGAAGGAAAAACTTCTGCGGGCAGCAGGTTCCATAGTCTTGACACTCTAGGAATAAAGGAACGAAGAAAGCGGGAAGTTCGGGGCCTCTCTAACTGAACTGTAAAAGGATGCATAAAAGTTGCACTACGTGTTGCTTTGTTGGGAGCTGCCAGAGAAGGAATAATACTGGCCAATTCCTCTGAGCAGAAGCCGTGAAAATACCTATAGAAGAGCGACAGATCCCCTACAGCTCGACAATTGGCAAGAAGAGGAAGCCTTTCTGTGAGCGTTGGATCATTAATAAGACGAACAGCTCTTTTTTGAATGGAATCCAGAAGGCTAAGTGTTGTAGGGGACGCCATTCCCCAGACATGAGAACAATATTCCAAAGAGGGTCTGATTTGGGATACATACAGAGTGTACAGATTGGAAGACGAGAAATATTTTCTGGCTCGAAAGAGGAATCCAACCTTTTTTGAAGCTGCCGAAGCTATGGATGAAATGTGTTTGTGCCAGTTGAGGTTATTCTCAAAAGTAACGCCGACTAGATTAAACGACTCTTTGTTCTGCAGAACTTGGCCGCTCATATGTAAGGGATGAGCATTCGCAGACTTTTTCGCGACAGCGAACATGACTGTGTTTTTGAGGCATTAAACTGAACACGATTTTTGGCGCCCCAATCCAAGATAAGTTTGAGGTCTTGTGAAAGAGATATCTGCATTGACCTGCGCTTGTTTTCAAAATCAGAATTACACGGTGGCTTAAGAAATTGAATACTAGAGTGGAGGGTACTATCGTCAGCAAAACTATGAATGGGATTAATTGTGGAAGAGAAGATCGTTAATGTGTAGAAGAAACAGCGTGGGTGCCAGCACTGAGCCCTGGGGCACCCCAGCATTTATTTGGTAGAAGCTGGAGGAATGACCATCTACACTAACTGATATACGTCGATTAGAAAGGAAACTGGAAAGCCAGGAGCAAAGCTTAGGTGGAAGACCGTAAGAAGGAAGTTTGTTAAGAAGCCCATCATGCCAGACCTGATCGAAAGCTTTGGATATGTCAAGAGCAACGATCTGGGATTCACCAAGAAACTCTGGGACTTGTTCCAGTTGTGTGAGACAAAGGAAAGAAGATCAGCTGTGGATCTACTGTGACGGAATCCATATTGTCTATCATGTAAGATCTTATGTTTTTCCAGATACTTTAAGATTTGGGAATTAATGAATTTTTCCATTACCTTGCAAACAACTGAAAGAAGAGATATAGGTCTATAGTTAGAAGGGAGACTTTTGGATCCTTTTTTGGGGACAGGTTGCACACGTGCAGCTTTCCAACTCTCGAGATTCGAAAGAGGCGAGTTAAGATGGGTGCAAGCTCGGGAGCACATTTTTTTAAGACGATTGCTGGTATGCCATCCAGCCCAGACGATTTTTTAGTATTAAGATAAGAAAGAATACGCTTGATCTGTTTGACTTTAAAAATTATATCGGACATTTTATGAGAAACAGGGACAACTGTTGGAGGAGGAAGATTAATAAGAGGATCAAGCGTAGAATTGGCAGCAAATTGTTTGGCAAATAGTTCGGCTTTTCCTTTGGAGGTAGAGACAATTCCATCTTCAGAGATTAGGGGTGGAAAAGAATTTGTGCAAAAGTTCTGACTAATATTTTTGGCAAAGGACCAAAAAGCTTTACTGCCATTTGAGCAAAGGAGAACTTTATCTTTTATTCGATTGTTAAAACGGTCTTTTGCATCTGAGATGGTCTGATTATACTTATTTCTTGCTTCGATGCTAGCCTGTCGATTTTCCGGACTGGGGTTTTGAAGAAACTTTTTGTGGGCTTGAAGTTTTAAAAGTCTGGCTTTGTCACAGGATTGATAAAACCACGGTTTGTGATTTGAAGTTATGGGGTTCTTTTTAGTGTGGGGAATATGGGTCTCAATGCCTAGTTGAATTGTTTCGGTAATTTGTTTACATATTTTTGAAGGATCGTGAGTAGAAAAGCAGGTAGGATTCCAAGGGTAGCTGGCAAAGAAATCTCTTAGACCATCCCAGTCGGCCGAATTGTAGTGCCAGATGGTTCGTGGCGGCATGCTTTCAGTTGCCTCAAAATGAATGGAGTATGATACGGTGACCAAACCATGGTCAGAGCGACCAAGGGGAGCAGTTACTGATGCTTGATAGAGTTCGGGGGTGGAAGTAAGAAAGAGATCTAGGGGGTTAGAATTATGGGTGGGAACCCTAGGAAAGTAGGTAGGTTCCATAATTAGATTGGTGAGCGACTTGCTGATTGCGAAATTTTCTGCTGCTCTGCCTTGTGTATCAGTTTTTGTGGAGCCTATCCAATCCTTATTATGAACATTAAAATCCCCGAGGACGATTACTTCGGTCAATGGAAACTGGGAAATAATATTGTCGATCTTTATTGAAAGGAAATCAAAGAACTCGTTGTAGGAATTGTCAGACGGGGACCGGTATATACAGCAGATGAATTTAGTAGAAGATCTGAAGGTAAGTTTAAGCCAAAGAATATCAGGCCTACCCGATTCGAGGTTAGAAACCCTAACACAAGCCAGGTCGTTGCGAACGTAAGCGCAAACGCCGCCATGGGGTCGAAAAGATGAAATAAGTTCATAACCTGGGAAAAGGAGGTGGTTGGTTGCTGTTTTGGGACTTATTTGGGTTTCGGTAAGAAATAGTATGTGGGGTTTGGAGGATTGAAGATAATGGTGAACAGAGTTCACGTTAGAGTTAAGCCCACATATATTTGTAAACGATATCAGACTTTTCGATGGTGGCCCCCCAAATGTACCCCTCGCCCGGAGAACCGAATGGAGGGGTATTTTACCTCCGGATTGCTGCAAGACCAAGACCAAGACCGGTCTCGCTCATAACTATCCAGAAGAAACCTCCGAACACTAACGGGCGTTCTAACTGTCCACTGCGGGCTACAAAGACACCTATTTAAAATGGGTCTAACGGACACAGAACTATGTAAAGGCTTTAAAAAAGAAAATGAGACCGTGGAACACATTCTTTGCGATTGTCCCGCCCTCACATTTGAACGGAACTCCATGCTGGGTACGAACTGGCCATTACAGACCGAAATTAGGGAGATTCAAAATTTAAATAATTTTCATAATGATATTTATTTGATTAGTTATTTGTGTCATCACAATAATCGATGGACGAAACGAGAAGCATAAAATTGATTAAATAATTTAGTGTACGAAACTACATCTGACGAAAGTTAATATTATTCCGAGGCTACAAATTGAAAAATATAGCAGTACCCAGGTAAAAAATAATAATTTGGTGCAGTAAATTCTTGTTATTACCGAGATTAAATAACACGACTCTAATGAGTCTCGTTAGGGAAATATATTCAAGTTGGTGTTAATGAATATAAGGGAATCTACGCTTACCACAAATTAAGAATTATATGGTTAGTTGCGATGGTGTATCTCTAGATCATTAGCGCTATTAAAATGCGTTGCATACCCGAGCTTTTTCCGCAATTACCGCCCGGATCCGAAATATTATACATGTTCCGGAAACGGGTATTCGAGAGTAATTAATTACACTTCGTAGGAATATCAAGATTTTTAACCGAATTTTCGTCGTTTTTAGATTTACAAACTTATTAAAAGCAAGAAACAAGTCATTATTATTGTTTAAAAATTATTCCAAGGCTAAGTTCTGGTTTATTCCACGAAATCTTTTGATCTATTTTTCCCCTATTATAACTTTGGTCTCGTTTTACATAAAGCAATGAGATTTGGTATGTAAATTAACATAAGTATTTTACTTACCTCTGACAATCACAGTTCTAGAAACGCACCCACGACTGCACTGGCAAAACACCTTTTAGACCTAATTAAATCACCGGTCGGTAAGTCATTTTGTTGACATTCTCAAAAAATAAGAAATAGGACTAGACGATATTTTTGTTGTGGAAAGTCTATACATAAACGTATCAGTAGAAGAATCGTTAAGCATTATCCGTGCCAAGCTTAAAGAAGATAAAACTCTAGTAGAACGCACCACCCTGCCGCTGGATGGAGTGATGGAGTTGTTGGAGCTTTGCCCCCGTAGTTCTTACTTTCAGGTGAAAGATGAGTTCTACGCGCAGGATGATGGGCTTCCCATGGGTTCATCGCTCTTCCCAGTGGTAGCAAATATCTATATGGAATGGTTTGAGGAACATGCAATTAAAACTGCACTAATTAAACCAAAAGTTTGGCTAAGATATGTTGACGATACTTTTATTGTATGGACAGGTAATGACAAAGAACTTGAAGGTTTCTTAAAACATCTAAATTGCCTCCGACCTTATATTAAATTCACAATGGAAAAGGAGCAAAACGCGGCCCTACCTTTCCTCGACGTTCTAGTCAAACGAAATAATGGTCATATTCAAACCTCGGTATACAGAAAGCCTACCCACACTGGACAATATTTCCACCAGAATTCTAACCACTCTAACGAAACCAAACAGGGGGTTATACGTACTTTATATAATCGTGCAGTGACCTTATGTAACAGTAGGGAATCCCTGCAAGAGGAAATAGGTAATATAACTAGGGATCTTAAACAGAACGGATACAGTCAGAGGCTAATAAAGGAAACAATCGAAAAATATCAAAATAAGACTAGAAACTCTAATTTAAACGAGACCCCACGTGACCAAATATTTATGACAATTCCATATATTAAAGGAACTTCGGAAAAGATTCGCAGAATCGCGAATAAGTATAATATTAAAACGGCATTTAAATCCCAAACTACTCTAAGAAGTATTCTTACTAAGACGAGACCAAACAACAATGTTTCAAATAAAGACTGTATCTACCAAATTCCCTGTGAATGTGGTAAGGTATACATCGGGGAAACAAAGAGACCACTTGAAGTTAGAGTAAAAGAACACAAAAAAACATACGTAACGAGGTGAAACGTCGAAGTCATGAATTGCCGAACACGCTTGGTCAAAAAAGCACCGCATACAATGGTCGGAAGCAAAAACCATTTATAAAGAAACCCACTGGAAGAAAAGAAAATTCAAAGAAGCTGTAATAATTTTAAACAACAAAAATGTATTTAGCAAGCCTAGCATGGATATTTCGAATATCTGGCAGCCGTTGCTGAACCGTGAAAAGTCGGTCAAGCTTCGGTGAACAAGGGATAGTATATAAGTCGTAGCTTTTAGGAATAGTTTTTAGTTATCACTTGAAAACGGTTGGAGATACATCACTAACCGAAACCTTGTGTAACAATTAACAAATAAAGACAATGAAAGTCCAAGATTCTAGTGTTATTGATACCTCTGACAATATTGAGAAAATTATGTTTAGTGGTTTCTGAGAAATTATGGGACACTTCCCCAGGGATTAGAAACTTGAAATTTCGTGTGTAAAACAGGGCGGTAATATTGTATTTTTGGATAGTATTTTAGAATTTTGCAATCTGATTGAACCTAAGTTTCTGAGGTCATTCCCTGCATGAATTAGTTTTTGTAGTGGGAGTCGTTATTTTAATATATGTTTCTGCATCCAATAGATTTTTAAAGTGTAGAAATATTAACTCAGACTTTCGGCAAGCACCTGCTACACCAATAATCATTGCAACATGAACAAATACAAATATCTGAAGCTACTCATCTATTTAAAAACAGAAAAGTGAGGGAGTTGATCTAAGAAAACATACGCACACTATGGGCATCTATAGAGAAGAACCCATTTGCAGACTATGTGACGAAGAGGAAGAGACAGCCTCTTACATCATATATGAGTGCTCTGCACTTACATACTGGAGAACAAATCAAAACCTCATGGTGGACACTAACCACCAGGAGGCTGGAGACCAGAAAATAACAGTAAAAGGGCTACTACACCTGTCTAAGGTGTCAAACCTTTTTAACTGAGATATACAACAAGCCCTGTGGGCTGCAGTGTCGAGGCGGACAAAACCTCAACTTGTATATTTATTTCATCAATCAATCAATCAAGGAGTTGATAAGCTGTATACCTTCATTATTAAAATGACTTGTTATCAGCTTCCGTTAAGAATCTTGAAATATGTTCTTTGGTAAATACAGTAACGGCTATTAAATCTTGGCAATTTTTTTCCCTTTCGTAAAATAGGCTTATGCCACCTTTTACTGAATATAAACGTCTCTTAAAAACCTAATAAAAAAACAGGTGTCCGTTGTCAGTGTCTAAAAATATTTTTTAAAATGCCAAACTTAACTTTGGATCAAAAAGTATTAATTATTTATTATATTGAGCAGAGAGGTTGGTCAGGAAGGGATGTGGCGGAAGAGCTTAACATCCCAAAGAGTACTATTCATTTTGTTAAAAAAAATGGCGGGAAACACACTCCTTTAAGAGAACAGCTGGAAGTGGTCACCCCAGACTATCGAATCAAGGACAAGACAATAATTTAGTTAATGTTTTGAGAAACCAACCATTTAAATCTGTAGTTACAGCAAAAACGGAAAGCAATTTCCCAGCATAGCATCGGTTAGAACGGCACGGCGAAGAATAAGGCAAATATCCGAATTGCGCTGCCAAAACCGTTTTTAACAAATGCAAAAACAGAACAACGCATTGGATTTGCTTTATAATTTTACTTGGAACCTCCGATTTTTTGGGAAAATATAATATTTACCGATGAAAAAGTGTTTCAGTCGTGCTTCAATGGGATACTTAAGGTATACAGGCCTCAAGGAACACGATTTGATGAAAATATACCCAAAAGGACAGAAGTAGTGGGCGATTTTCGGTAAATGTTTGGGGATGGCTGAGTGCACAAGGACTTGGTGTATGTTATTTTATCGAAGGAAGGTTCAATGCGAAGGTATATATAGATCTACTACAGAATATTATGCTTTCTTCTATACTGGATCGATTTCCGGACAGAAATTTTATCTTTTACAAGGTAAGTGTCCCGTTCATACGGCCCGCAAGTCGATGAATGGATGGAAGAGCAGCGTATCAGGGTTTTACCGTGGCCCTCACGTAGTCCGGATTTAAATGTTATGGAAAATGTTTGGGCTAATTAGTTAAAAAAATAAATAGGGTAAATAAGTTTAGGCTGCAAAATGTAAACGAACTTAAGGATAAAATTTTAGAGGCGTGGAATGAGGAAATCCGGACTACGCCCGGGCTTTGGTCCATTCGATGCCTGGAAGGCTAAACCCTGTCTTAGAA
This sequence comes from Listronotus oregonensis, assembly GCA_019359885.1. Classification (NCBI taxonomy): domain Eukaryota; kingdom Metazoa; phylum Arthropoda; class Insecta; order Coleoptera; family Curculionidae; genus Listronotus; species Listronotus oregonensis. The sequence goes on along the minus strand of JAHBCN010006357.1, from coordinate 35,200 downwards.
AAAACGGGGCCGCAATAAAATTTTAAATTTGTTTGGAAGAATATTTAAGTTTGTTTGAATTTATTAAATTGTTAATTAATTTATTAATTTGTTAGTTTTTATAAAATATGAATATTTTTTTTTATCTTTTGCTTTATTTATAATAATTTAAAATAAGAAGGTAAAAAAAAACGGGTTACAAAAATTGGCAGAAAAGTCAAAATTTGCCTTTTTTAGTTAATATCTGCTTCTGAAACGTCACAAGTTTAGTAAACTTCTTTATATCAATATTATTCTTGACGAAATTCTGTTCTTCACATCGAATACAATGAGGATAACTTGGAGCTCTTCATATGCACTTTACTTTGGAAATAAGCCAACAAAACTTTTTCAGGTATACGCTTAAAATTTCGATTTTTTAAGGATCAGACTCGACATTGCAATTTATGCCGTTTCCTCCACATCACCAGGGACATCCAAACTAGATTCCGACATTTTTTGGCTTGAGAAATGTAAAATCTTTCTGACACTAACTATGTCACTAAAGACACCGCTATTAAACAACGCATAGCAACCGAACTAAATACAGGGTTCGAAAAACTATTAGATCGATTTTTTTATTTTCTTGTAATAAAAACAGTTTCATTTAAAATTAGAAAAAATCTTATATGGAACACGTTAGGAAAAGTTTATTTTGGGTAACTCGCGCCACTTTACGGACTCGATAGATTCTTTTTAATAAAATTATAAGTATTTTAATGAATTATTTTAGATAAAAAGATTAATTTAGTATCCTTTATTCATTTATTAGGTTTTTAAATTGATTTTTAACTAACCATATTCACGAATAGTTATTTCAATTCTGAGTTTGGTGTTTTAAACCTAATTTTAGTTTGTTCTCACACTTTTAATGCAGGTAACAGTTTTCATTTCTTTTTGCAGTTTATTTGAAAAGGCTCCAAATTTGATTGTAATTAGGTTACTTCTGTTTTCGATCGCCTTTGGTATCCTACCTTATGCTTTACGTTGCTTCCCTCGCAGTATGTGTACTAAAATTAACATAGATACCTCGAGTCGATAACTGGCACTAATTTTGTTCGATTCAACATTAATTTTGAGGTACATTTTCACTATTGACTAAACCAAGCTTATTAAGTAAGTTAGATTCACTTTGTATAAATCAATAGTTTCTAATTTAAGCAGGGACTTACCTTTAAATGTTTGTATTTTGATAAACCATTTCAGGTTTCGTAACCAAATTTTGTTTCTCTAAGTATTCGGTATGGTTTTTCCCTCTATCTACAATCCTCGACAGCTTGTAGGTTTGTCTAGAAATTACATTTCCTTAGCAGTTTTGCTTTTATTGGCTATGTAGTTAGGGTTGTTTACATTACCTTCCGTATTTACCTAGTTTGTTTACTTTATTTTCCATTCCCAACAGTTGTCTTGGGTTCACAAGGGCCAGCGCAGTTTCCTTTGCCTCTAGAGTCTCTTTTGTACAAGTTCTTTGTATTTTATCCTCTTTGCTTTAAAATTGTAAACATTTATTATTCGGCATTGTTGTATAATTTTGTTTGAATATATTTTTGACAAGACAGATGACAGTTCGAGGGAATATTTGGGCAGCGTGGGTTGCCTACCCACGCTGCCCACACTCAAAATGTTGTAACATTGTTGCCAATTTAGGGGCGAGAAAATTCTAAATTAGCAGCGATGCGTGCGCCCACTGGTACTTTGAGAAGGACGAAGGGCCATCGGCCATGTTTTACCATTGGCACTTTCACGTCAATCTTCAAGCCGAGAACTAGGAAAATTTGCAGCTACTGGTATTCAAGCCAACTTTGTAGGATTTGTGCTGCAAATTTCCCAAAATCTTTCCCATTTAAGTTACCTTTGGTTTTGTGTGAATTTTGTTGGTTTGCGTTTCTTGGCTGTTTCGGGAAAAATCTGCATTGCAGGACTTGCAGTTCGACGCCGAGGGATCACGTGTCGTGAAAATACCCCTTAACATCTTGGGGTTCTTCGGACGGGCCATTTTTCTCACATGGGCCATTAATTTGTAATTTTCGCTTTGGTTCAGAGGGCCATCAATTTGGTAGAAGTTTTCTTGGGACGGGTCAGAGATAGTGACCATTTAACTGGTCAATGTGTTGTCTGTAGTTTTGGACACCATCGTTTCACGGTGTAGTGGCTGGCACACCCGCCATCACTTGGAATCGAAAAACAGGGAACATTAAAATTAACACACTAACAATTCTTATTTATAACTTTTCAATTTAAATTTAGGACTCTACCGTTAAATTTTTACCATATTGTTTTTAAATCATTTGCGGCCTTTCCTTTTATTTTAATTGTAATATTATTTTTTGAAATCTTATTAAATTATTGTTAATTAGATAATTATAAGCGGTATTCTTATATATTTTATATTTTATATTTTTTTTTGTAGACTTATATTTAAAAATTTATTCTTTTTCATCTTAGTATAGAAATTTAACAGTTATTCAGCGCATTCACCATTTTATTTCGATTATATATATTTTTTATAAACTTTTAAATTATAAATTTAAATTATAACCCAGCGCATTCACCATTTTATTTGATTATTTTTTTGTGTAAACTTTAAATTACAAATTTATAATAAATTATATTAACTATTTGTTTTAAATAAGCATTTGGCTCGCCTAGTCCCTTTTCTAATGTTAATATTGTTTAGTAAAGTTTTCTTGTCTTTGAGTGGTAGTAAGTTGAACGAGAGTTCCCAATTAACCTTGGAAGGTCTCTGCTAGGCCTGGCACCAAAAGCAGTGGCGCCCAGTTTAACCCTCCCTACCTCCGGCAAATGAGTTAGGGCATTTTGCACGCTCTCTCTGCTACTCACCTTCAGCTTTACTGTACTTTTGCTATTTAATTGTTATTAATTTTATTTAAAGAAAAATAAAAAAAATATATTTTTAAGGCTGCCAACGGCCAAATAAAGTTGGAAAAGTGTTTTAGGCAAAACACTTGCTAAAGCAACTGCGTGAAACCATCATTAAGTAAACAATTTTAGAAAAATATTTTGATTTTGGTACTTAAACTCTATTTATTATTATTTTTTGTTCTCACAAGTCACTTGTGTTAAAAAATTATAATTTTCTTGAATTGTTTGCTAATTTTTATATTGGCACGTACTAAAAATACTCGCTACGCTCGGCCCGCAGTAATCGCACTCGTTACACAAAATGAAACTTTTCCTAACTGGTTGTAAAGGGTTTTCCAAAAAGAACAATATGATTTTAAAATTAAATAAAATAGGAATGATTTCAGATATAACCACACTTTTTACCTCTGCTTCGTGTACACGACTAAATTCGACGAATCCAATTTTCGAAAACTTTGTGCAATAAATCGGGCGTAATCTCACGAATGCAGCGTTCAATGTTCAATCTCAAAGCATCAAGGGTTTGTGGCCTGTTTGCATAAACCTTAGATTTTAAATAACCCCCACAAAAGTAATCTAATGGAGTCAAATCACAGCTTCTTGGTGGCCAGGCAACAGTTGCATTTCTTGAAATATCCTTTCACCAAACTTTTCTTGAAGTATGGCGACAGTTTCATGAGCAGTGTGACATGTAGCGCCGTCTTGCTGGAACCACATATCTTCTAAATCAAGCGCATCCAAATTTGGCCATAAAAAATTTGTCAACCTGTGTCGATATTGTTTACCATTCACTGTAACGAAATCTCCAACCTCATTTTGAAAAAAATGGTCCAACGATACCACCATGCCATAAACCACACCATACAGTTACCTTTAAGGGTTGCAAAGGCTTCTCGTAAACCTGTTGTGGATTGTTTTCACACCAGAAACGGCAATTTTGCTTATTTACATATCCACTTGACCAAAAATTAGCTTCATCTGAAAAGATATTTTTTTCGCAAAATTGTGATCACGTTCAAGTTGTTCTAAACTCCAAGCAGCAAATTCGCGGCGCCGACGATGGTCCAGTGGCTTAAGTTCTGGGTCAAAACAATCTTATATGGGTGTAAATTTAAATCTTTTTGGAAAATCCGCCAAGTTGTTGTTTTCTTGATCTCGACGAGGAATTGATAAGTTTGGATTTTCTGCAATACTATTTTTTACATCAGCAACATTCTCAACAGTTCTGGCATTGTATTTACATCATAAAGAGTAAAATTACTTTCAAATTTCTCGACGATGCGACGAACGGCAAGCACAGAAGGGCATTATTTAGACCAGGGGTCTCCAAACTTTCCAGCCTTAGGGCCATACTGATTACTCCAGTAAGTTCCGAAGGCCAAAACCATATTATCATTGTTGCCGGTGGTAAGAAGTGAAATAGTCCACTGATGAAAAAAAAAGTCCGAAAAAGTACACAACGTTTAAAAAAGGCTGCAAATCGGACTAAAGTCCGCAAAACGGCAACACTGCATATTATTAATTTTCCTGTCATTATCTGTAATTTCTAGATTAGTCGTAGAGTACGAGCCATGAGGAGTAACGTGACACGACATCTGGTGGACACAAGCGGAAATAGGTAGTACCTTCTATAGCTAACAGATGGCGCTAATAGCACGTACAGAATAATCTCGTTGGTTCGAGAAAGTTCTGGTGTCTTCCACTCACTTCTAGATGGCAGTAATTGGAATATATAAGAAGGCTAGTGGCGCAACCACAAGTCAGTTCCTATGACACTGTTGTTAAATAAAATATTGCATACCTCCTTAAAACGTGTTTGTTCGTGTTTAAGTTTAAGACATCTTTATAACAGTATTTTGATTTGAATTGTTGCTTTTGTGTGTGAATTGTATGGAAAAGAAGCGAAAAATTGATAGTGAATGCAGAAAATTCAAAGATCAGTGGAACATTCAGTATTTCGTAATTGAGTCCAGTAACAAGGCGCTATGTTTGATTTGCAATGAAAGCATAGCCGTTCTCAAAGAATATAACATTAAACGTCATTATGAAACAAAACATTTTCAAAATTACTCAAAATATACAGGAAGTTTGCGGACAGAAAAATTCGAAGCTATGCAGCGCGGATTGAAATCGCAGCAATCTTCATTTACAAAACTCAAAACTGAACAAGAGGCTGCAACTCGTGCCAGCTTTCGTGTGGCTCTTGAAATTGCAAAACGTGGAAAACCATTCACCGATGGAGAAATGATCAAAGAATGCATAATTGCAGTAGCCGAAGAAATGTGCCCTGAAAAGGTAAATTTATTAAAAACTGCCAGTATCTCAGCAAACACTGTGGCTCGAAGGGTAGAAAACATCGCTGAAAATATATCCTCTCAACTGTTCGACAAAAATGGACATATTGAGTGGTTTTCTTTGGCCTTGGATGAGTCAACGGATGTGTCAGATACTGCTCAGGTGTTGATTTATATTCGAGGAGTAGATAAAAGCTATGAAGTGCACGAAGAACTTCTTGATATGTATAGTATTCATGGCACAACTACTGGTACAGATATTTTTAAAGGAGTTGAAATGGCCATTAATCAAAAGAACCTTCGATGGAAAAACTTGAAATGTATTACAACTGATGGAGGCAAAAACATGAGTGGGAAAGATAAAGGAGTGGTCGCTCTTGTGTCAAAGGCTGTAGAAAATGACGGTGGTTCAAAACCATTAGTCTTACATTGTATCATTCATCAACAGTCTTTGTGCGGAAAATGTTTGGATATGTCTGACGTTCTGAAACCAGTCATATCAACTGTTAATTTATCAGATCTTTGGGCTGAATCACCGACAATTCCGACAATTTATTGAAGAGATTGGAGAAACTGACTTACCTTATCATACTGCCGTACGCTGGCTTAGTTGTGGAAAGTCCTTCAGCGCTTTGAACTTCGAGCAGTGATCGAAAATTTTTTGAATGAAAAGCATCGCCCTCTTACTGAATTACAAAACAACGCATGGCTGTGGAAGTTAGCATTCTATGTTGATTTGACAAAACATGTGAACGAACTGAATTTGGGATTGCAAGGAGAAAACCAGCATCTTCCTGATTTATACACTAATATCAAATCATTCCGGAAGAAATTGAGACTGTTTCAATCACAACTACGAAGTAAATGTTTTTCACATTTTAAAACATGTGAAATATTCAGCCACACTACTGAGAACTCAGTCTCCTATCGATTTTGCAATCGAAACTTTGAGTGCTTTGAAGATAAATTTTGATACTCGTTTCTCGGACTTTGATGCCATTGCGAATCAAATTAAGATTTTTCAGAATCCTTTTGATACTGACATTGAAACCCTAGCCCCGGAACTTCAAATGGAAATGATTGATCTACAATGCAGTGATATAATTAAGAACAAATATCAAAACTCATCTTTGTTGGAATTTTATAAGAGTCTTCCACTGACACAATTTGATAATTTGCATAAATTTGCTCGTGGTCGTTTTCTGTTTTTGGTACTACTTATTTGTGTGAGAAAACCTTCTCCAAAATGAAGTTCACAAAAAATGTTTACAGATCGAAATTAACTGATGAGCATCTTAAATCTCTTTTAATAATTGGTACAAGTAAAATTAGTCCACAACTACAAACTATTGTCAGTGGAAAATCTCAATTACATAAATCTCATTAGTATTTCATATGTCATTATGTTTGTTATAAGTTATGTGATTATTTAAAATGTATAAAATGTTAGTTGGATTCATTTCAATAATTTGTTAGTTATTATATACTGAAGTTAAATTTTCTGCATATTATACATGTCTTTACTCATTACAATTCTGTGTTTCTTTATCCAACTTATCACAAAAACAATAACAATAAGCCTACAAGAATGTTATGAGTTAGCGGAGTTAGCCCATGACTATATCAATGTAGATGTCATATTAATAATTATTCAACATAAAATTAGAATAATTCAGTAAACTAAATTTAATTTGCTATAAAAATTATTTGATCTCTAAAAGGAGTTTTCAAGTATGCTAGCTCTCCGCGGGCCGGACAAAATCTGTCCGCGGGCCGGATGTGGCCCTCGGGCCGTAGTTTGGAGACCCCTGATTTAGACCAAAGTTTCCGCGAAGTGCGCGAAAAGTAGTCACAAAAAAATGATATATATTTTTTTTTAATTCAAGTTTAAAATATAAAAATTGTTTTAAAACTCATTGACGTTGTCAAATATCTTACTTTTCGAAAAATTTTACTTTTCGTATAAATTTAAATGTCAAAATTAGAAAAATAACTATTATATACTTGTAGCTGTTATAAAATTTCATATAAAAAACATTTTGCAGAAGCGTTATTTAGTTATAAAGGATTATTTTTTGCCAAGTAAAAAAACATGTGCAAGGGGCCCATTACTCTTTCGATTGCAAAAGAAAGATGGGGACGTGTGCTCGTGTCCTTGAGGATCAAGCGCTATAGAGTTACAACCATTAAAATTAAGCGGTGATTGCGGAACTAAACTTGAAATTGATTAAAGTTTTATACGTATTAAAAGTAACTATAGATCGTAAAATTATCATTAAAAACAACTTTGTGCAAAGATTTTACAGACATTTTGATTTAAAGGTCATTACTTTCAATTTTATTATCTGAAGGTATGTGATTTGAAGCTATGGCTGAAGTTTAACGACGCTGGTAAGAGCGATAAAAGGTAATTTTTGCTTTTAAAAAATATAAATTGTGTGATATAGTTTTTTGCAGGTTTTGCTCCGGGGAGGTTTTGATTGGTGCTAAACACTGTATGGACGATCCTACATTCGCGGCGCGAAACCCCGCTAACGCGAGTATGGATGGTTTCGCGGCTTAATGTTCGCACTTCGCGGCGTTCCCCATTCGATGTTGGTTTTTGAGCCTGCGACAAAGGGAAACCATAAACGTACCAATCAACATTATGAGTGCATAAGGCCGCTATTTTTCGCGCAAAGATCTAAAGCGAATTTTGGCCAAAGTTCGCAGCCACGATTCGCGGGGGGGGTGATGTAGAGCCGTAGGTTTACAAAATTCAACGCCATCATCATCATCATGTATGTATCCCAAATCAGACCCACCTTTAGAATATTGTTCTCATGTACGGGCACCTAGGCCTCAGTAGGCCCGTTGTGCTACTTTCTAAAGGGGACTCGTTACTCAGTACGCCGCCCATCCTACTGATTTAAATTAGTTGAAAACGTCGCCGAGGGGAATCTACTTAGTGTCGGCCAAAGAAAGCCAATACTTGCCCAGCATGGATTTTCTCTTGGTCAAGAGTCTCTCTGTCAGAATAGTTTAGTAACTTCCTGGAAAAGTGAGAGTTTACTGTTTCATCCCATCGTATTGTAAACTGCTGATGAAAGTGTCTTTTGATTATTTCCCTCATCATAGATCCTGTCAGACCTACAAAAGGTTCGGGTCCAAAAGGTTTTGTCCCGGGAGCCTTCCTGGCCAACGAGTCAGCGATGCTATTGGCTTTGGAGTGCGCGTGTTCTTTGGTTCCAGCAGAGAGTGACCACGATCATGCTGGAAGCGTCCACAAGGGTACGGTAACATTCTAGTACCAGACCCAAGGTGTAGTGTAGTCTCCTTAGGGCTAGTAGTGTCTGTCTGCAAGCACCATTTTACCAGTACTGCTTAATTCTTTTGCAGCTATGGTTATGCCTGTAAGCTCAGTTTGGAGCACGCTGGCCAACTCATCCATAGCCCATTTAATGTTTAAGTTAAGACATCTGGAATATTTTCCTCATTCCGTACCTTGTTTTGTTTTCAAAACGTCTGTGTAGATATTGATCAACCTGCCACATTTGTGTTCAATTTTCCTTTGATGTCAATTTTGTAGGGTTTGTTAAAAACAAAACATGGCGCAATAGAGTCCACTTTCGCCTTCAGCAGTGAGCATTATACCAACCTTGCGGAGGAGACAGTTTTAGCATTTTAACTTTATTTAAAGAAAAACTGCTTGTCTTATTAATAATCCCACGCTTACAAGAAGCTTCTTTTTCTTGCCCACCGACAAGTTGTAGGGTATCTGTCGCTCTTTTATAGATATTTTTACGGCTACTGTTCTGAGAAGTTGACCAGTATGATTTCTTTTCTGGCACCCAAAAAAGCAATACGTAGCCCTACTTTTATGCATCCTTTTGCAGTCCAACTTGTGAGGTCCCGAACTTTCCAGTTGTTCCTTTTCTCATCACCAGAGTTGTGGTCTGTCCCAAGATAAAAAAATATTAAACCCCCCTTCCCCCCACATTGGTTAGGCTGTAAATTATTTTTCTAACTGATTTTTTTTTTGTTACAGGTAAGTCAGTACGAAATCACTATTTAATAAGAAGTTCTTTAAGTAGGTAAGTAGAATTTTAAATTTATAAGTGATAAAAGGGCTTAAGACAAAATTTTCAGCCAAGTTCATTTTATTATTAAAGGTTTTTAAAGTTTTATAGATTTTATTTTTGCTTTTAGATACAAAAAATAAAAATTTAGAAATAGTTTTCTTTCGTTATTTATAGGTAGTCGCTCAAGTGATTTTTAGAAAAGGTTATGTTAAATTTCCAAAAACAGGTATTCGAAACCAGGCAAGAAATATCCGGATCAAAATCTGAGCGTATGGTATTTGGTAAGACAATTCAGCGAATGAATATGCCAATCGTTGACATATTAATTAGCAATATAAAATGTGGTTCTTAGGTAACGATTCACGACACGGACAGATCCGTAAAATAATCGATTTTTTTGACCAGTTACATTTTCTATTTTCCTTTTTATTCGATAGCAAATTTTGATTTTTGACCTTTTAATTTTTATACATGTCCAAAATACTTCAATATTTATATTCTTAAAAATTTAAAAAATATATAAATAGTCCCAAAGGTATAAGTTTTTTTCAAAAACCTTTTAGGGTTTTTTTTTTTTAACCTTTAAAATAATTTTTATATAACCCTTTTTTATAAAATTTTTGTTTTTTTTAAAAGTTATTTTTAACATACCCGGGGGGGTTTTTAATTTTTAGTGTATATGTGGTAATCTTTTAATGCTTTAAAGATAATTGTATTTTTGAAAAAAAGAAGTAAAAAATAAAGTAATACATATAAATTACTTCCTGAATTGTAAATAAATATTTATAAAAGTAACAAAACTAACAATTAGTCAAAGATAAACTTGCTTTATGCTGTGGCGTGATAAAAAATAATAAGGCATATTTAAAAGCTTTTCATTTCATGAGTCTGGGCGGCATTTTGCGCTAAAAATGCACAATGGGTATTAGATAAAAAAGCAATCCTCCTGGGAAGTCTGCTTTGATTTCTATCTTTAACTCGCACCCATACCAATTTCCTGCCTTTATTTAGTACTTTATAGTATATATTTTTTTGGTTAAAAAAATAAAAGGAAATAAACGTAACCAATGAATCTTTTTCTGAAAAACCAACACGTCTATAAAAAAAATGACCCAACATAACGCTTTTATTTTCAAATTTTTACATTTCAAATTTACCATATAAAAAATACGAAATACCTTAGCTATTTCAATAACACTAAAATTTTGGACTTCCATTGTTAATTTTCTTTATTAATTTGTTAATTGATACACAACGTTTCGGTTAGTGATGTATCTCCAACCGTTTTTAAGTGATACCTAAAAACTATTCTTAAAACCTACGACTATCCGTTGTTCACCGAAGCATGACCGATTTTTCACGCTTTAGAAACGACTGCCAGATGTTCGGAATATCCATACTAGGCTTGCTTAATACATTTTGATTGTTTAAAGTTATTACGGCTTTTTTAAATTATCATTTCTTCCAGTGGGTTTCCTTCTGAATAATTTTTGCTTCCGACCATTGTACGCGGTGTTGTTTTGACCAAGATGTATGACAATGGTCGGAAGCAAAAATTAATCATAAGGAAACCCACTGACAGAAAAAAAGATTTAAAGAGGCTGTAATAATTGTAAACAACCAAGATGTATCTAGCAAGCCTAGTATAGATATTCCGAATATCTGGCAGCCGTTGCAGAACCGTGAAAAGTCGGTCAAGCTTCGATGAACAAGGAATAGTATATAAGTCGTAGCATTTTAGAATAGTTTTTAGTTATCACTTGAAAACGATTGCAGATACATCACTATACGAAACGTTGTGTATCAATAAACAAATTAAGACAGTGGAAGTCCAATATTTTAGTGCTATTGACACCATAACATTGTCTAACACTTTCAAGAAAACCTTTGTTATTATTATACAGCGTGTCCAGAAAATTCGTGTATAAAATTTTATTCCATTGCTGTAATCAATCGCTATACTTTTTTGCAACGATAGCTGCAGAAACCAATTGCAGGAAACTATTAAACTTAAACTAGGTGACAATATAATTCCGTTTAAAACCTCTGTAAAAACTTAGGCCTAACTATAGATAACAAATTAAAATTTAATGAACATACTACTTTGTGTTTAAGAAGGGCATATTCAATGTTAAAAATAATTTACTCGCATAGATTTTATCTTTCAGTAAAAACTAAAGCCATGCTTTGTGAAGCGCTGGTATTATCCCATTTTAATTTTGCTGATCATTTGTACGGTCCTTTTTTGGATAGTCTGGATATAAAAGAATTCAGAGAGCTCAAAATTCTTGCCTCAGACTGATATTTGGAATCAGACGTAGGCAAAGAATTTCACACAAATTACCCGAATTGGGGTGGCTTAACATGGAGCGGCGGCGTACCTTGCATTCCTTAGTATTTTTTACAAAATTTTAAAATTTAAATGCCCCCTTACTTGTGTCAAAAAATAAAATATAGGACTGATATTCATAATTTGAATATTCGTAGGTTAAATTTACTTACAATACCATCACATAATAGAGAATCATTTAAAAATCATTCTCCTACCAAATTGCTTTGCTAATAAATAAATTTAAGGTTATGGAATTTTCCTCGTCAGTAGCCTCGTTTAAGAAAAAATGCGATCCACTTTGCTGACAAATTAGAATACATTACACCCGTATTAACCTCCCCCATCCTCCTTTTCCCCTTAATTCTTCTTCTTTCTCTTTGTCTATCCTTTCACTTCTCTTTCTTTATCTCTGTCTTTCTATCTCTTTTCTATTTACCACTCTTTTTTAAGTTTTCTTACCATTTAATAAAAAAGTTATATATTTATATGTTTTTTGGGCTCTAGCAGCTGCTTCTATATGGGGCAAGCTGATGTACCCCTTTATTCCAAACAATTTTTTTTTATTGTAAATTGTATGAATATGTGTTTTTTTTTTTGGAATAAAAAACCATTTATTATTATTATTATTATTACTTGAAAATAATTAATATTAAACTATTTTTTTATTAATAAAGTAATATTGTAAAACATCTTTGTTTGGGCAAATATATTTTTTTATATAAAAAAGAAAAATAATATAAAGTAAAACCGGCAAAAATTGATGAAAAGTTTTATTTAAAAAACTATATCTCTGTCAAATTTTTATGAAAATACTTTTAGCAATGCTTTTTTTAAAAGTTTTGACGTCAGCTTTTTTTTTAATTAATACATATACTATACCGTGCGTCGAAAAGTAGTTATGGACAAAAATCTAAAACAAAGGAAGGTGATTTAAAAAAAAAAATGTTTTTTTTCATTTTGTTTAAAATAGTTTTTCTTTTAATTTTAAAAGGGAGCTTTTTGATAGAAAATTTTATTTTTGCAAAAAAGCTTTCCACATATTTTTACTAAAAATTCATAAATTTCGAGATTATTTAAAATTGTTAAAATGATGACAAATTTACCCCGTTCTCAAAAATGCAAGCCAGCTTATTGTAATTTTCCTTATTACTTCTTTAATTATCTTATAGTTAGTAGTCCACAAGGATATCTTATTGCTAATAAATGGACAAAATATAAGAGGCAACCAATGGATGGAAAGAAGAAATAAGGCACCAGTAAAATGGCCAAAATATTTCCCAGATTTAAACATGTGTAACTTTTTTTGTTAGGTGGTGGTTTTCGGTTTTGAGACACAGTATATACTTGTATATATAAGGTGCAGTCATATAAATTTGTGTAACCTTTGCCCCATTCAAAGCCCTGTTTATGTTATACCTCAAGCTTAATTCTTGTTATATCGGAAATGAATTTGCGAAATTATTAGACTTGGTAATATTATATTTCTCATAATGAAATTTCATATATGTTCCCATTTTTACACACCGGGGGGATCACGAACGGTTCTCCAGGCCAAACATGGACGCAAGAAAATACAGTTTGTCAGAAAACGAAAACCTACAATTAAAACAAAGGTTACGGAGTCGCTTTACCGGATATAGCTCTGGGTGGTATAATGACCGTGCGAGAAAATAAGGTCAAAGTTAAATATGGCGGCCGTTTATGGCGGAAATTTTTAGGAAAAGCTGTTTTCAGGTCGAATTTCAGTAGATTGTTTAGTTGCAGTGTTACATCTATGCCGATGAAAACGGATTTTGATTTACAGATAAGGTGGAAGACCTGCTGGTGGGTTTATTAGGTGATTGGTAATAACTAATAACAAAATAATTGTTAACGCGTAGTACGGAAGCTTCTGCGGCACTGGTGGCAAATAAGAAAAAAACTGTTAGTGGGTCTTTAAAAGATATAAATTTCAGATTACCGTATCCGAATTAGAAGTGACCTTCATCCATCTGCCAACCGAATGAAAATTTTTACCATAGTTATTTTTTTTTCAATACTTTTACACCCATTTATACACACACACAAATGTATATATATATATATATATATATATATATATATATATATATATATATATATATATATATATATATATATATATATATATATATATATATATATATATATATATATATATATATATATATATATATATATGTGGCTTACCACATTCGGCTCGGTTTTTCTACGAGAAATGAAATGAGTTGAAAAAAAAATGCTGGCACAGTCATATGTTGGTCTGTGGGGAGCATATTTTAAAACTATTTTGAAATATACAGGGTGGCCCAAAAAAAAGTACATATCAAAGTTATATTTTTTCTTATGGAACACCCCATATTTTTTTTATTTTTTAAATACTATAGACCAAATAAAGGTGAGTTATTGTTATAATTCCTATACCTAAAACTAACCGTTTCTGAGAAATTTAGGAAATTAAAAAAATCAGACCATATTTTAAAAATTGTTTACACCCTGTACCATATAAGGAGCTGCTCGTAATTAAATTTACTGCTAAGCTTAAAGCTTTAAGTTAACTATTACATAAAAGTTTTACCTCAATATTATACAGAGTGGTGAAAAAAATTGCCTCAAAGTTTGGACATACATTTTATTAAATAACTTCCTAAAGTTAAATGGAACACCCTATATTTAGTGGCCTATTTTGACACAAAACTAGATTCCCTTTAACACTATATTAGGGTTTTCTATACCTATCTCTTCTGCTTTTTATGCAAAAGACGTTTTTATATTTGACTTATGAATAATTTCTTTATCTTTATTGTTTTTTCTAAGATACATTTTTTGGACATGAACTGTACCAATCGAGTAACCGCCTGAAAATAATTTTAAAATTTAGTTTTAAGTGAATAAAAAATAATTATAAACAAGTCCTCGTTAAATCTGGTGCTAACCCCATGGCACGGCACTTTTTTAATTTTTTTTTGTTGCGTTACTGTACCCATCGAGTAACCGCTTTAAACTATAATCAAATTAAAGTTTAAATATTTCTTATTTAAAAAATACATTAGTGCCACTTCTATTCTAGTGACAAATGCCTGGCACGATACTTTATATTTCTTCAAGTCCCATGCTATTACTTATACAACCTATTATAGAAACATTTAGGAATAAATGAATAAACATCTGATGAACAATTATAGTGATTTTTAAGTTTTTTTTATTTATACGATTATTTTTTAAGTATAAAAATGAAATAAAATTCTTTTTTTTTATATATTCTACTATATAATTAATAAAAAAACTTAAATATCTAAAAATATACATTGAAACACATATATGGAATTATCATTCAATATCATTATAATCATCATCATCATTATCGTCATGATCATCGTCACTACTGTCATGATCATCGTCACTTTTGTCATGATTATCATCATGGTCGCCTTTATTTTCATAATTATTATCATCGTCATTATCGTCATGATCACTATCATTATTTTTGTTGTGATCATCATTATCATAATAACCATCCTCACAATTATCAATTTCATCAAGCTCTACTTCATTAAGTTCTACCATATGAATGTCTTCTAAAAGAGGTGTTGGTACTTACATTTTCATCCTGTAGCATCATCTCGTATTCTTCTTTATATTTTCCTTTCAATATCACGAATTTTCCATAACATTCAGGATGATATCCAGCATCATTTATCGTTGTAGGAAAATTAATATTGTGATACTTATGCTTTTTTTGCTTACGAAACACGTGCATACGTTTAGCTTTTTCAAAATGTTAGCACGACCACACAAAAAACACACCTTCATTGTTATCGTTTCGAAGCACTTTTCGCACTTTTTTAATAATAACTAATAATTATACTTCAAAAATTTTGAAATGCTTTAACAGAACTCGTGCGCACTGCACCAGAACTAGTTCAATAACTGAGACGCCCAATGTTCGCATCAAGTTTGGACAGCGTCTCCATGCATCTTTTCTAATGTTAAATCTCTCTCGGTAGCATGGGGCTTGAAGAAATATAAAGTATCGTGCCAGGCATTTGTCACTAGAATAGAAGTGGCACTAATGTATTTTTTTAATAAAAAATATTTAAACTTTAATTTGATTATAGTTTAAAGCAGAGTAGATGGGTACAGTAACGCAACAAAAAAAAATTAAAAAAGTGTTGTGCCATGGGGTTAGCAGCAGATTTAACGAGGCAATTGTTAATAATTATTTTTTATTTACTTTAAACTAAATTTTAAAATTAGTTTCAAGCGGTTACGTGATTGGTCGAGTTCATGTCCAAAAAATGTACCTTAGAAAAAACATAGCAATTTTATGCACCATATTTGCCCTGGCACTAAATGATTTTTTAAATAGATACAGTGAGTAGTATTATTTAAAACATATTTCATCCGGTTACTCGATAGGCCAGGTTTTTGCAGCCAGCTCTCGCTCTATCTGTCATCATCTCATCACTTAATAGACAGAGGAAGAGATACAATGTTTTTTAATTCAAAACAAATTTAATTCGAGGAGTCTATTCGATTTCACTAGGCGTAATAAAATTTTGTGCGGGCGCGAATAAGGAAATCGAGGATTTAGGCGACGGCAGACAGTAAAAGATATTAAATACTGCATTAAATTTATCTATTTAAAAGCAATAACGATGGGCTCGAGCCGAGGCGATATAACCGTTTTATTGTTGTTCAATCTGTGTGGCAAGGAAATCTAATTTTGAAGACGCTTTTGAATGTATCATTTGCGTTAACTGCTTCCTCATCTTCAGGTGGTTAGATTTCAATTTTCGATTTCTCACTTTCTAGCTGGTATTAGAGAAGATAAAGTAAATATGCTATAAAACAGTTTTATAGCGTTTGTGCCATTATCTCGAAAGTAAAATCGTATTTTGATACACTGATAAACAGGTTTTACGCTAAATACGGATGAACAGGATGTACGTTAGGGTGAAGCGAAAGACAAGGTTTTTACGTAAGAAAATTTACTGTTGAGAATAACTAATTACGAACTAATATTGGTAAATGTCAGTGGCGGGAAACGTACAATATATGTTTATTTTATAGTGTACTATAAAACGCACTTTAAGATACTTGGTTTTAGTTCGGAAAATGAACTTTTGCAGTATTAAGTCCGGTAAAAAATTACCGGACTAGTCCGGTAAAGCTTTTTTTAGGAATTTGTTTTTCTCAGACCGTTTTGCCGGTTTTTTTGGTACTAGATGCCCTGCAGCCTTATAAGATTTTTTCAAAATTTCATTAGTAATCAGATTTTCACCAGGTTCCTCCATTTCGTCAATTTTAACAAAATGATTGTAAAATAACACTAATTTTCAACTTTTCACCTTGACATTAATAAAAACAGGACAGTTGCGTTTCCTGGATATATTAAGGCAATCTTTTCGTCAAATGTAAATTTTATGTCAATACTGACAATATTTCCACCAATAACAAAAGCCTTTAAAAAAAAAAATACAAATCCGGAAATCTGGACATTGTATCTTTATGTTTTTGGGGTTGCTGAACCCGAATCCAGGGTCAATTTGACCCTATCAGGTTAGGGTCAAGCGCGTTTCAAGGTCAAATCTGCAAAATTGCCCAGCCCAATATAAAAAAATTGAAGGTTCGAGAGACTTGACCATGGTATCTTTATGTTTTTGAGGTTGCTAAATCAAATCCGGGCTTAATTTAACGCCATTAGGTCAGGGTCAAGGGCACTTTAACGTCAAATTTGCAAAATTATTCGTAATCAAGTTTGAAGAGTGCATACTTATGTTTTTTATGTCGCCGAGTACGAATCCGTGGTCAAATCCGTAAAATTATAATTTAACAAATTTGACCTTGGAATATCTTTTGACCATGACCCGATGGGGTCAAACTGACCACGGATTCATATTTAGTGACCTTTAAAAACGAAATAAATACTCTTTAAATTTAGTTTCGATTAATTTTGCAGATTTGACCTTAAAATGCCCTTGACTTGACC
>JAHBCN010006357.1:0-15755 GCA_019359885.1 Listronotus oregonensis | reverse complement strand
GGGAAACATTTTTCTTTGACTGATAGTGATCGCGGGTACGGGCGGTTCACTTTTTCGCTATTAAGTCTGTCTGGAGAAATGAGGGTAATCATTGATGACTTGTAATGGATCACTACAGGATGGTTTATAATAATGAAGTGCCTTTTTTCCGCAAGAAATTGGTAATTTTTCATTTAGTTTCTTTTTGACTTTATAAGGAAACTTTCTAATCATAAAACGTGGTTCTCTAACTCCTGTGATAACGCTAGACTTTTAAACGTCCAAGCTCATAAAAAGTTTCTTTAAAATCCTTTTTTGCTCGAATGACAGTAAACCTTTCTGGTCCTGTGCCATTAAAAATATAAGTCAAAACTTATCAAACAGATTCTTTTCACCCCTAACATTTGAAGGCGTAATTAATTCCATCTCTTAAGGAAAAGGAGAATTATTGGCTAATTTTTTTTTTGTTAATTTACCTTAGATCCTCCTGTTAATTTACCTCTTTTAACAGTTGTCCGTGTCATTTATGATCTAATTTTTAAAGTCAATCAATTTGCTGTATATTAATCTTTTAATCTTCTCTTCCAACAGTTGCCCCTATTTCTCATAAAATGTCCGATATCACTTTTAAAGTGAAATAGATTAAGCGTTCTCCTAATACCAAAAAATTGTCTGAAATGAATGACATTCCAGCAATCGTCTTAAAAAAATGTGCCCCTGAGCTTGTACCCATCTTAACTCGCCTCTTTCGACTCTCTTACGACTCGGGCTTTTTTCCGAAGAGCTCGAAAGCTGCACATGTGCAACCTGTCCCCAAGAAGGAATGCAGAACTCTCCCTTCTAACTATAGACCTTTATCTCTTCTTTCTGTTGTTTGCAAAGTAATGGAAAAATTCATTAATTCCCAAATCTTACAGTTTTTGGAAAAGCACAAAATTTTACATTACAGACAGTATGGATTCCGTCACAGCAGATCCAGAGCTGATCTTCTTTCCTTTGTCTCACATAAGTTCTTTGGTGAATCCCAGATCGTTGCTCTTGACATATCTAAAGCTTTTGATCTGGTATAGCATGATGGGCTTCTTTCTTCCTACACTCTTCCACCTAAGCTTTGTTCTTGGCTCTCCAGTTTCCTCTCTGATCGACGTATATCAGTAATTGTAGATGGTCATTCTTTCAGCTTCTATCCAATTAATGCTGGGGTGCCCCAGGACTCCACCCAGTACTGGCACCAATTCTGTTTCCTCTTCACATCAACAATCTTCTCTCTTCCACAACCAATCCTTGCCATAGTTTTGCTGCCGATAATACCCTCTACTCTAATATTGGATCTCTTAAGCCACCCTGTAATTCTCATTTTGAAAACAAGCGCAGATCAATGCAGATATCTCTTTCACAAGACCTTAAAGTAATCTTGAATTGGGGCGCCAAAAATCTTGTCCAGTTTAATGCCTCCAAACCCCAGTCATGTACGCTATCGCGAAAAAAGTCTACCAATGCTCATCTGTTACATATGAGCGGCCAAGTTCTGTAGAACAAAGAATCGTTTAATCTTGTGGGGGGTCAATCCATTAGAAATCACCCAAAAAAAATTAAGTTTGTTGCCCAACTTTTTTTATTTTTAAAATTTTTTTATATGTTTTTGTCTACTATTAGGGGAGTCCAAAACTGTTTTTTAAAAAATTTTTAGACTTATACTTTTTTTTTGGCGGCCATTTTTAGTTTGCCTTGGAACCGCTTTTTGGCTGAAAACAAGTTTTGCGTAAATGGTTATAACTCAGGTTATTTTTAAGATATCAAGACCAAATAAAAACTAAAATCACCAGAATTAAATTCTCTAGGTTTTTTGTTGAACACAATACATTTTAAGTTGTAAGGTAAGTGGAGAAAAAATGTTTAAATATAAAGTTTAAATTTTCTAAAAACGTAAAGTTCAGTGCTGAAAAATTATTATAAGGAATGAAGACTCACACTTGATATTTCTTTCTTGTAAAGACCTACCATAGAACTACTTTCTGTAAAAGTTTCAAGTTTGGGAAATTTGTCCTGAGAAATAATTTTTCAAAACTGCATTAAAATCGTATTTTGGCAACTTTCAAAGTAAAATATCTCAAAAGGGCCCCAGTGAAAAATTCTGAAATTTATTCAGAGACTACCATTTTAAAATATGAACATATGATAAAAATTTGGTGACTGAGACTCAATTGGTTCCAGAGTTATAGTACATGAAATTCGGCTGAAAAAGCAGTCTCGCGCGTAACGTTTTTCAATTTTTAAAGACATATTTTTAAATTTGTTATTAAAATGCATAATAAATTTTATTCACTAATAATAAAGGCAAAGTAAACTTAAATTTATATTTCAGTGAAGGGCTGTTTGTCTTATTAATGATTCCACACTTACAGAAAAGCTTACTTCTCTGGCCCACCGACGAGCTGTAGGGGATTTGTCGCTTTTTTATAGGTATTTCACGGCTTCTGCTCCGAAGAGTTGGCCAGAATAATTTCTCCTTTGACAGCTCCCAAAAGACCAACACGTAGTGCCACTTTTATGCATCCTTTTGCAGTCCAGCTTGAGGGCCCCGAAGTTCCCACTTTGTTCGATCCTTCATCCCTGGGGTGTCCAGACTATGGAAACTGCTACCCGCAGAAGTTTTTTCCTTTTCCCTCAAATTTCCAAATATTTAAGTCTCGTGTGAATAAACTCTCTATTACCATACTTCAGACACCCACGGTACGTTAGTACTTAGGCCTTAGCCTTCGTGGACTGTCCCAAGATAAAAAAGGAGATCAACTATATCCTTTCTTCTTCTAATAACAAGGGCTGGATTCCTCTTAAAAAATGTGCTTTCAAGCTTGCACAAATCTCAACTTGCCTCTTTCAAATTTCTTTTGACACGGACAGGCTTAAAGTTCCTCTGGATTTCAGGCAATATCAAGATAAAGGTGATGCATTTTTAAATTCCTTTCTCCCCTTAGACGAAACCTAAGTTCACTTATTTACGCATGAACTAATAACACCATACAATTTTGAATGTCGCAACTTAAAGACCCCAAAATGGAAAAAAACAAATATTGTGCCTTGTATCTTGCTTTAAAATTGTGAAAGTAGCTGCAATTTTTATCCCTTTAAATCTACACTCCTACGCTAGGAAAGTACATCCTTAAATGGACAAGCTGACGTTCTAAAACGAGTTTGAAGTCAAAGTATATTCAAAGAAAACGAAACCGAAGTCGGAACCATCAAAGAGAACCAGCTAATTTGCATTGACTAATAGGAGGTTCGTTGAAAACAAATATGTATATGTCATGCTACTTAAAAAAATAGCTGTCAACGGCAGTAAGAATGCTTCCGCATCAAACATTGTATATCTACACAGCATTGTTCGCTGTTGTCGATAACAACTATTTAAGAACCGCTTCTTCTGCTAATAAAAGTATGTAAGATTTTCTATGGATTTTAGCTCGTGTATGCATATTGTTAAATTTAACAACGAGTACAGTTTGTCTCAAAGTATACCGTGTTAGCTTTTGCCTTTAGCGATCAGTAGGTATTAAAGGACAGAACATTAGGGACGGACTCTAATAATATAAGAATTTATAATTTATTGTTTATTTAGGTAGGTATAATCTTAAAATTACATTAAGAAATTAAATATATGCAAAGTTTTAATAAATTTATAACTATAGTATCTATACATAATTAAATTTTTAATCTAAATATCTAAATCTAATTCTGTTTTACTATCAGAGTCATCATTGAGATTAATTACAATAGGATTTATGTTGTTTTGTAAGAGTTCTCCATTTGTATAATTTGCTGTACTGAATTTTTCCAGCTCTCAACTGGTATGTTAGTAATTACATTTTTTATCAAATTTATAACACTGGGACTTAAAGTAGGTGTAACATTTTCTGCTCTGATCTTTGATTTTACTTGGTTTCACAAATGCTCTATGGGGTTAAACCAAGGAAGTTTAAAGGTGTATGGAAGCCCAATGCTATGGCCCATTCGATCAAAAAATGTCCAGCCCAGTATGAAAATAACTGTCAGAGTTGGCCCCGCCGATTTTGCGCAATAACGAAATTCCACGAAATAATTTAATGTGTTGCCTACTTACACACTGATAAATCAGTGTGTAGTTAGGCAACACATTATACTTTTATAAAAGCCGTATTAGTTTTGATTGTTTTGCTTTGTGTAATTATATTTTGTGGTTGCAGAAGTTTTTTGGATTGATAAAAACTTTCTTATTTTAGTGATTAGTGTTTATTAAATTGTGACTATAATTTTGTGTTTATTGTTTGTTACTTATAATATCGTAACAAAATAACTAAAGGTTGTATGGCTTTGTCTTGCAAATCCAAGGGTAACATACCCGGCATTTTTTACTTTAGGTAAGTATTTCTTATATTTAAATTAGTGCTTCTTATGAGACGTAACGTTAGGTAACCAAATAAATAATTATATATCAATTATGAATAATAGAAAATGAAAATTTCATTAGAAATAGCAGTGAGAAAAGTAAGGCAATCTTAACTATCTTTTAGATGATTTCCACAATGTTTGTGTATTTCTGTGGATTATTAAAAAGAAATAAGGTTTACATTTAGGTACTTTTATTTCATTTAATAATTAAGTACATTCTTTTAAAGGATCAAAATTATTAAATACTGGGCAGACCAGGCAAATTTTAATATATACAGGTCCCTCTAATTAAATAAAAAGAAGTACAATTTTATGTTAAAGTTCCTTTTTGCTTTTTCTGTATTTGTTTAAAAAGAAATTAGATTTTTGATTTCTTAAACAGTAGACACATATTATTTAACGGTTACTGTTACGATGGATACCTAGGTACCAAAGGTTACTAAACATTTTTAACCACTGTTATTCTGTTTCATGAATGTTTGTTATTAGTGAAAAGTATATGCCTAAAAAGCAGTTATAAAAATTTTCACTTTTTAATGTACAACCACAATCTTAGGATTAGATTAAACTCATTTACACTATCTTGCCCTTCTTTCATCACAAAATTGGTGATAAATACATAAAACTATCATACAATGTTTGAAATTTATTTTTAAAAAATCGTGTTTTTATTTATTTACAAAGATTTTTGGTAAAAATACAAAACTCCCAAAAATATCGACCATTTAAATAGAAGGCTGTAAAGTGGCGCCATCTATTCTTTCCATATTATATCAGATGATATAAAATCCAATATTACACAATAATTTTAAATATTCTACTGTAGTATCGTTTAATAACCAACAATTTTGTGCAAAAAAAAAACAGTGAATACTTGAATTTGACATTTGATGATGTCAACTTTATAGATAGTAACAAAGAATTATGGAAGTCCGGCTCTGACCTACTAATCATTGCGCAAACTCCGCGGGGCCAATCCCCTGATTCCCGCTGCCCTGCACGCCTGGACAATTTTGTTCTACAGTATTGGGCTTCCATACACCTTTAAACTTCCTTGGGTTTAACATACAGTGATATGGAGGAAGACAGTATACCCAGCCTGTTTAGCAAAATTGTCACATACATATTGTTTTTTAATTGCATATGAACTTAGGATTTTTAAAAGTTGCGCTTTTTGGTAACTGAATTCAAAATAAATATCATTTTCTAACAAATATTCCTGGATTTCAGTTTTTAAACTTGATAAAGCTGATGCTTTGTGTAGCAGACGACTGTGGTAGCTTGCGTTATCCATGACAATAACACTGTTGTTTGGAATATTTTTTTAAAGATAATTTTGAAACCAGTTTTCAAAAAGTTCTGACTTGTATCCTCATGATAATCCAAGCTAGAATCCTTAATATTCTTTGCAGATAACAGCAAGCAGTTTGGAACATATCAGTCTTCTAAACCAGCGTCTGAAGTAAAGCTATACCTATTACATTTTCCGCTCTCTGTTGAAGTATATTCAGGTACAAAAAATATAGAAGACCCAGTAAATACTAAATTATACCAAAAACACTTATCAGTATGGGAACCTTCTAAGCGGTTCCTATTTTTGTAAGGTTAAGTCATTTAATTAAAAATCTCTGCACAATATTTGATTTTAAACAGTTTAGAAAACTTGCTGATACGTGTATTAGATATTATTGCCGAAAGCACAATATTTTACCTACAGTGATATTACAAGGTATGAGGTCCAGAAAAGTTGGTCTAAAGTCGATAAAAATACCCTAAGGGAAAACCTTTCTTAATCCTTGATATTTAAAGACACCAAAAAAAACTGGAGTAATATTGCGTTAAAAATAAAATCTGGCGGGGGCAAAGCCTGAAAGCCAGGGCAAAATAATCAAATATAATAAAATGTAATACCCATAATAATTTGTGGACAACAGGGTCTTTGATTATATTTACATGGCCTCTGTAGCCTTTATTTTTGAAGACAGACAAAAATGTTTTATATAAAAATTGTAGGTTTTTTTCCATATTATCTTTTAAAATTATCATTTAAAAATATTGCAACAAAAAAATGGAAAAATTTAGGCAACTTCAACTTTTTTAAATGGAACACCCTGTATATTATGCGCTACAACGAAAGATCTTTTTTTTCTGATTTCAAATATATATACATAGATGATATTTGGACGAACCATTTTTGAGATATTTTAGCTTAAAATAATAATAAATTGCAAAAAAGTTTCATATTAGTATCAAGAAAGCCATGGAAAAATAAACTATTTATTGTAAATTTGTGTAAAATTTTACTCGAAAGAACCAATAAATTTTTATTTTGGTATTAAACATTCTTGACAAAGTGAAGTTAATACTTGTCCGTTAATAGAATTTATAAATTTTAAAAACTATAATCTATGAATAAACCTATGCAATATTTTAATATACTCAGTTTGATTTATGTTTTTTAAAAATTCTGACACTAAATTTATAAACGATAAATTTGTAAACTTTAAAAATAAATTTTATAATCTGTTTTATTAATCAATGGCTCTAATTATATTTTAGGATTTTCTAAAATTATTAAAATAGTTAGATGCTTAATCCAATATGAGAAAGTATTAATAATTATCCTGATAAAAACGATATAAATATCTTTTCATTTCTACAGTTTCCTTTTTTTATTTTTATAGCTTATCATAAATTTATTATTATATATTATAATATATATATATATATATTATTAAGATATAATATATAATATTCATATTTGCACTTGTATATTATATATTATTACATAAAAAAATACAATATGATTTTTTATTTTTCTGAATGCTTCATCTATAAGAAAGCAACATAAATTATTCTTAATAGTTAACAATGATAACTTTAACTTTACATTATCGAGATGTCAAATTTATTAAAACAATTTTATTGTTTTATAGATTTTGTGATTAAATATGATTTTTTTATTAATTTTTATTTTAAGTAAAATTATCTTCAAAACCTTATGGTTCATCTTTCAATAATATCATATAATGTATGTATTATATATATATATATATATATATATATATATATATATATATATATATATATATATATATATATATATATATATATATAAATACTTGAAATCAGAAAAAGATCTTTTATTGTAACATATTATACAGGGTGTTCCATTGAAAAAGTTGAAGTTAATTTATTCCAATTTTTTATTGCGATATTATTTCTACTGATATTTTTAAAAAAGATAATAATTATGGAAAAAATTTCAATTTTATTTAACCATTTTTGTATCTTAAAATAAATTCTCCAGTTCCAGTAAATATAATTAAAGACCCGTACAATAACAGTGTAATGTATAACTTCGAAAAAAATTTATTTATTATTTCATTTATTTATTAAAAATTTGGTTTTATCATTCCTTATACATATATATATATATATATATATATATATATATATATATATATATATATATATATATATATATATATATATATATATATATATATATATATATATATATATATATATATATCTACTTTAATATTTTAAACTAAATACTAATTAATAATTCAATGTAAATTTTATTTATAAAAAAAGTCAAATTTAATTTCAAAAAATTATATTTTAAACATTTGGATACCGAAAATGATATTCAAAAATTACATGTTGTAATAGAACGCTTGAAAATTAACGTTTATTAAGGTCAAAATATATTGTTAATAAATAATTTTTTATAATTTCATATTTCAATCAAAATAACGAACCTATTCAAAATATACAAGTTTCAACTTTTTTTAAACTTAGTTATAATAATAAATGATTAAATTATTAACTAAAACTCTATTAATCATAATTTGAAAAGTTTGACACTAAATTTAGGACACTGTACAGTTCGAATTAACCAAACACGACCTAAGCGACTGATATTAGTTACTTAATAAGTTTTTGTTTAGTTCTATTAATCAAGCACTATTGGTATTTTTATTCATTTTTAAATTCAATGGTGCAAAACGGTTTTTTGTTATATTTTATTTTTTTTCTCTAAAATTACTAAACCGATGATGACAAAATTTTAGAGAAATATAAACGACCACAAGAGGTACCTAAATATACAAAAAAATACAGAGCATTCCATTTCAAAAAATATACCATCGTGACGTCACACCTTTTTGTGACACCCTGTATAACCAAAATTATTTTCCTGAAATGCACCGTGGGTTAAAGGTAACGTTTGCAAAATATAAAAATTTTACAGTAAATTATAAATGAGCTACATTAGACGGGAGGTGAGCTGCAGGACCCTGTTTTATATATATATATATATATATATATATATATATATATATATATATATATATATATATATATATATATATATATATATATATATATATATCGGAAAAAATCTAAAGTTTTTACTATAGTAGATTGCATGTTCTTCAATAAACGTCCATAAAAAAAAATCCAAAATAATTAGCCAATAATAATTGACCCCATTAAAAATTACATGGGAATTCCTATATCCCGCCAGACGATGCACCACCCAGTATGCATTGTAATAAACTTAGGTTGATTGTAAAGAAAACACCTTTTAAATACATTAAACGTAATTGACTTTAAAATTTTCTATTAATATTTTTATTATTATTATTATTTTAAAAATATTAGTAATGGTTAATCAACTAAGCCGAACAAAATAACTGAACTGATTTTTGCACTGCGTATATTAGTCCTAAGTTATCTGCACTGACGGCAATCGAGATGAAATATTTAGGTTTTTGTATATTTACCGCAGCTTTTTTGTCGTTTCGGTCTATGGTTTCCGCGAGTCTCCCAAATTGCTCACCAGCCGGCAAATTGTCTAACGTCGTGAGAATGGGGCTTCCTTATATATATTATGTCCTGTTAAGTTTTTGTTATCACTTTGTGTTTTAAATATCAGTAGGAGCTATTTAACATACTATCGATTAATATATACAAAGTAATATAGAAAATGCAACACCGAGTAGGAGTGCTGTAATTTTAAGCATTCTTAAACAATTTTTTGATTTACTGACAAATAAAAAGTAACTGAACTCAAAATTTCACAAAATAGATGATATACCCTACCTTAATGTTAATAATGTGTCAAAGCTTCTCTGCGTACGCTACACATTCGTTAAGTCGTCGCGGCATTTATTTAGGCATTTATCAGGCCATCTTAATTTGGTTTCAAAGAGTCTCCAATGTGTAAAGGGTGCGGTGAATTTTGCAACCTTCTTTCCGTCATATCCCATACATGTTCGATGGGGAAAAGTCTGGAGATCGATATGGCCACTAAAGCAGATTTAAAGCGGACGCTTCTAAAAAATCTAAACTATCACGTGCAACATGAGGTTGTGCATTGTCCTGCTGCAAAAAAGGATCTAGCAATGTTTCCAAAAAGGGAATTAGATGTGGTTGTAAAACTTCGTAAATATAGCGCTAGGCAGTCATGCTACATCGAATAATCACTAATCGTGACCTGCTGCCATAAGCAATAGGACCCCATACCATAACACCCACAGTGCGATGAATATTTACCTCCTTACTCTTTCACGGCCATCATGTGTGCCCAAACAGAATCTGGACACGAGTGAATTTCATTCCATATTCCATTCAAGTATCTCCCTACTCTATACCAATCGCTGCCGACGATGCTGTGGGATCAGAGGTAGTACAAGATGGGGAGGGTATGAGAACAGTCCAAAAGACCTTATTCGGCAATAAACTGCCCTTGTTGTGGAAAATCGATCTCTAAAGGTTCTCGCCCATTAGCGCGACGCGGTGCGACCAAGGAAGTTTAAAGGTGTATGGAAGCCCAATGCTATGGCCCATTCGATCAAAAAATGTCCAGCCCAGTATGAGAATAACTGTCAGAGCTGGCTCCGCCGATTCTGCGCAATAACAAAATTCCACGAAATAATTTAATGTGTTGCCAACACATTATAATTTTATGAGAGCCGGAGTACCGTTTTTTGGATTGATCAAAACCTTCTTATTTTAGTGATTAGTGTTTATTAAATTGTGACTATAATTTTGTGTTTATTGTTTGTTACTTATAATATCGTAACAAAATGACTAGAGGTTGCATGGTTTTGTCTTGCAAATTCAAGGGTAACATACCCGTCTTTTTAACTTTAGGTAAGTATTTTTTATATTTAAATTAGGTGCTTCTTATAAGACGTAACGTTAGGTAACCGAATAAATAATAATATATCAATCATGAATAATAGAAAATGAAAATTTCATAGGAAATATTAGTGAGAAAAGTAAGGCAATCTTAACTATCTTTTGGATGATTTCCACAATGTTTGTGTATTTCTGTGGATTATTAAAAAGAAATAAGGTTTACATTTAGGTACTTTTATTTCATTTAATAATTTAGTACACTCTTTTAAAGGATCAAAATTATTGATTACTGGGCAGACCAAGCAAATTTTAATATATACAGGTCCCTCTAATTGAATGAAAGGAAGTACAATTTTGGTACGGTTTTTGGGGCGCTGATTACAAATCTAAAAAAAAAATTCGGCAATGTTTCGTTTTCGAGATAATCATCATCAAAATTGAAAATCAAACTAACCTTATTTACACTATTCCTCCTTCTTTTTGCACAAAATTCTTTATTTTACCACTAAATTGGCACACAATATTTCACAAACACCTTTTAAAAACTTTTTTTATGTTTATTTTACACCTTTTTTACACTTTTATTTTTTAAGCAAATATGGCTGCTGCCTTTGAACTTAAAAGTTCGCAATTTAATGGAAAAAGATGTAAAATAAATAAAAATACAAGGTTTTAAAAGGTATTTATAAAATATCGTGTGCCACTTTAGTGTAAAAATCAAGAATTGTGTACAAAAAGAAGGGAGAATATAGTGAAAATGAGGTTAGTTTCAATTTTCAACTTTGATGATGAAGATCTCGGAAACGAAACGTTGCCGGAAAGATGTTTTTCAGATTTGTAATCAGCGCCCCAAAAAACCCCTGTATACCAAATTTGATCAAAATCGGAGAGGATACAACTTTCGAGACAATACCATTTGTTTAAAAATAAATTAGATTTTTTCTTAATCTTGCATTATCAACTTTTTAAGCTCGACATACTGTAGACACATAATATTTAACGGATATTGTTACAATGGATACTCAGGTACCAAAGGTTACTAAACATTTTTAACCACTGTTATTCTGTCTCATGAATGTTTGTTATTAGTGAAAAGTATATGCCTAAAAAGCAGTTATAAAAATTTTCACTTTTTAATGTACAACCAGAATCCTAGGATTAGATTAAACTCATTTACACTATCTTGCCCTTCTTTTATTAGAAAATTGGTGATAAGTACATAATACTATCATACAATGTTTGAAATTTATTTTAAAAAATCGTGTTTTTATTTATTTACAAAGATTTTTGGTAAAAATACAAAACTTCCAAAAATATCGACCATTTAACTAGAAGGCAATAAAGTGGCGCCATCTATTCTTTCCATATTATATCAGATGATATAAAATCTAATATTACACAATAATTTTAAATATTCTATAGTAGTATCCTTTAATAACCAACAATTTTGTGCAAAAAATAAAAAAAAAGTGAATGTTGGAATTTGACATTTGATGATGTCAATTTTATAGATAGTAACAAAGAATTATGGAAATCCGGCCCTGACCTACTATTCATTGCGCAAATTCCGCGGGGCCAACCCCCTATTCCCGCTGCCCTGCACGCCTGGACAATTTTGTTCTACAGTATTGGGCTTCCATACACCTTTAAACTTCCTTGGGTGCGACAGACAAGTCAGGAGAGCAAGCAAGCGACAATGTCGCGTGGCATTCGAGTCTCATCGGCCTTTTTCGGGATTCATCGTGAAGAATCTCACATGTTGCTCTGTTCTGTTATCACTGCATTTGCTCATCTATTGTTATTTTTGTGACATTTGTATTTTATTATAATTATAATTTTTTAAAAATTAATGTAAATAAATAGTTTTTTAGTGGATTCTGATTTCAAAGTATGTGAAAGCAACTTATTTTTTGGTGTTCTATAGACGTCTGTATTAAACTGAGAAGTTCAAAAAACTTTTCTTCCGACATGCGAAAGTATTTAAAAAATTTTTTGTATCTTTTTTCAAATTTGGAAGTAAGTGATAAAATTCTCCACACGCATTTATATTTCCATTAATTTCATGAACCCAAACTCTCCTTTTCTTTTTCTTTTCTTTCTCCTCCATAGCAGCTATTATTCCAAATACAAAAATATCTTCGTTTGATGAGCTATCCATAACAACTCGCAACCGATTGCCACATTTTGGAAAATTTCGAGCCGCGTCGCGCCGCCTAGCGTTGCCTCACCCAGTGGGCGGACAATCCTGTCGCGTCGCGTCGTGTCGCATCGCATCGCGTCACGCCGCGTCGCTCTAATGGGCAAGAACCTTAAGTGCTAGTTGCCTCAAATAACGACCCTGTCGCTCTGTAGTCTGTCTTTGGCGTCCAGTACCTCTAAATCGTCGATTTCGAACTTTTTAGAACTACGTTCGACAACATCTTATTACAGTAGCTTTGCTTCGATTCACCCGATTAGCGATTTCTCTAAGAGAAAATCCGGCTTCACGTAACCCGATTAACCGACCCGTCTTAAATTCGGCAAGTTGAGTGATATTAGCGCGTCTACGAACTCTAGGCATGATATTGCAATGAAATAACAATAAAAAAATGGAACCAAACAAATCCAACACAAAAAAAGCACTGAAACATGTTCATATTGTTCGGATACTGATATATATAGCGGTAACAAAAAAAATATGGCTCGGAATGCCTTTAAAATGTTATCAGCGTATACTCTCAGGATAGCAAATATGTTTACAAGTTTTTAATTTAAATTCAATAAATAATTGTGGGCGTTGCACTTTCTATGTCACTTATATGTCATCAACTAGACAACAAACAGCCTAAATGAAGGAACAAGTTGAAAGAATAATTTCACTAAACTACACACTCAACAGGATTGTCTGGGAAAAAGTATCACCCCTACCAAAAAGCAGCATGCATATGAATAAAAACTAAAATATTTGCTGGATATGGAAAAATTGGAATAGGAATAAAAAAAAACAAGACTGACTTTAAAAATTTAGAGGATAAAAGTTATGGTTTGCGTGATTCGAACGACTGTTTACCAAATTTTACTCAATTTGTTGGTATACAGGGTCAGTAACAATGAAGCAATTAGTTTCGCACTGGGGATAAGAGGTCATATGGCACAAGTTTTTTTTAAAAGATGACAATGGCCAAGCGTAAAATTTGACGTTGTGTGCGTGTCTTTAAAAGAGACTATGTTGAATATTTGCTGTTTGCATTTGCGTTTTTTACTATTAATACTAAAACCAAATTTAAAACCCAAGGCTATCTGAAATCCATTGACAATTGTACCAGTGTGTTTTTCACCCGTATATTGGCAGCTCTGTCGTCGTCCCCGTGCCAAACTATTTTCCCAGACGCTTAATCTAAATATGACTTATTACTTGCCCCCAATATAAATGATTAAATAATAATCCAAGCATGTAAAAGGAAACCGGCAACAAATAGAACTTGTATGATGGACGAGTTCGATGTTGTTTATTGTAACAATAATAATAAATAACATTTCTGCTTTTTTCTCAACGCTTTAATTACTAAGTAGCCAAAGAAGAAATTTGCTCCTGTACCATTATTTCGTAATGAAAAATGTGCGTTTTAAATGAAAACTAACGGTAGAGAAATGCCTCTTATATTTATATTATAATGAATAAGTACACGCAACGCAAATGAAATGATGAAAACGCCACTTTGTTTTCGGATATACTAGATTCGTCATGGTTCACCTAAGATGATTATCATATTAAAGCCAGCGGGTGTTAAAATTTGAATGCAGTTTTTAATAAATTGGAAGATCCTGTCTTTTGACAAACAAAATCCTATTTTGGAAATTTAATTTAAATATACTGTTACTTAATCTGACAGTCTTAATATTTTCGGTTTAAAATTAAATGAAAATCCATATTAAATAAACTAGATCAAGACTTTTATGTGTTTGGGTGAATTGTTTTTACTAAAAACCATATTTTAAAGAGAGTCTGATTTGGAATACATACAGAGTATACAGGTTGGAAGAAAAGATATACTTTTGGCTTAAAAAAGGAATTAAAGCATGACTCTTTATCGGGTCCCCTTATTAACATGACATTGGCAAATTTTGGCCAGCCTAACTATGTTTTGCATTAAACTAAACAAGATTTTTGGCCCCCAACCAAGATAATTTAGGCAAACAACCTACGCTTGTTTTCCAAATCAGGCTTATTGACTGGCTTGAGAAATTGAATATTACAGTGAAGGGTACTATCGTCAGCATAACTAGAAATGGAATTGATTGTGGATAAGAGAAGATCGTTAATGTGTCGAAGAAACAAAGTGGGTGCCCTGGAGCACCCCAGCAATAATCTGGTTAAGAAGCTGGGAAAATGACCATCTACAATAACCGATATACGTCGATAAGAGAGGAAACTGAAAATCCAAGGACAAAGTTTAGGTGAAAGACCGTAAGAAGGAAATTTGTTAAGAAGTCCATCATGCCAGACTTGATCAAAAGCTTTGGATATGTCCAGAGCAACAATCTGGGATCCACCAAGAAACTCAAGGGACTTGTTCCAGTTGTGTGAGACAAAGGAAAGAATTATCAGTTCTGAATCTTCTATGATCGGAATCCATACTATCTGTCATGTAAAATTTGTATTTTTTCAAACACTTTAAGATTTCTGAATGAATAAATTTAAATAAAAAATGAGAAAAGAGATATAAGTAGTTTGAGGACACAGTTTTACGTCCTTTTTTGGGGACAGATGGAACACAAGCAGCTATCCAGCTCTCCGGAAAAATGCCCGTGTCGTAAGAGATTCGAACGAGACGCGTTAGGATGGGTGCAAGCTAGGGAGCTTGCACCCATCCTTGCACCATTCAGCCCAGACGTTTTTTTAGACTTTAAAAATGATATCGGACATTTTATTAGAAATAGGGGCAACTGTTGGAAGAGGAACATTAATAGAAGGATCAAGGTTAGAATTGGTAGCAAATTGTTTGGCAGATAGTTCGGCTTTTCCTTTAAAGGAAGAGAATTTGTGTTTTGATTATGAATAAGTTTTAAATATGGATTTTTTATAAGAAAAGTAACCCTTTGGTTAATGTGACTGTTTTTGTAAAAGTTTTCAATAACCTACTGATTAACATGTAAAAAGAAACACTACATAGCTCTAAAAGTGACCCACTTGTGTTAATTTAAAAAAAAAAATA